>SDVV010028477.1:0-11952 GCA_016164225.1 Gammarus roeselii | reverse complement strand
GTATAATTAACCAACAGATTGCATTGAAGATGGAAATTCAACAGAGAAGCTACAAAACTGAAAGACCTATACTGAACTCACGAGATAAAACAAAGCAAGAAGATTAATTCTCTACCATACCCAAAACATACATTAAAAACGTGATGAATGAGAATGAACTAGCATGTAACCAAACAAACAAGAAATGTGTATAAGATACCAAGACATGCAGGCGACACAACTGAAACCTATAGTAAATACGGTATAGTACATACAAAATCTAATAAAAATTAGCCTCAACATCAGTCCATAACAGGGTTGAATTAACATCTCTTTAACTGAAGTAACCACGGTTTAATCGTAACAGATGGGTCATGTATACATATAAAATTACCACAATGATGCAACAACCAACCAATTATGCCTGAAATAGCTTGCTACATGGATGTTACAAGCCTAAAATACCCTAAAATGCCTAAAACTGTATGAGTTAACTGATCGAAATTCCGAAACACTAAAAATTCAACATAAATCAATCGATCATTACTAAGTATATATAGCTAACATAATATTTTACCTTACAGTAAATCCATATCGTTCAGGCATTTTCGCTATTGGAAAAACGCGTCAATGGAAAACTGATATAACTGCTTCAAAACTGGGTAATGCAATATGGGGTGGATAGATGCTCGACCGTAGGTGCTGCATCATCCCACAATACATACCTAAATTCACCAACAATCATACTAATAATCCATACTAATCCTATAGATAGTATATACATATGAAATAAATAGATGGGAAACACAGAATCTTGCCTACAATCCTACCTTCAGGCTGGTACAAACAGGGCCATTCGCACACTAAGGCTGCAAAGTGAGTTATAAGACATACCTACCGTACTAATCCTATAAAAGAATATATAGTGACAAATGAACAATACATAAAAAAATATTCCAAGCTCGCACCGCTACGAACCCACCAATCAAGCATTGAATGAGTCATATATACCACAACTAGGTAAAAAAACACACGTATATGTTCACATAAAAAATATAGAAATATAATCCATACATAAATATATAACGATATATACACTCACAACGTAGCAAACGTGACACGGAAACAAATTTGTAAGACAAGGAACAGGTAAGAGCAAATTCGCATAATCTTCCAGGAGCACATCCAACTTTTTGCCTAGGGGATTCCTACGCCCCGCCCCCACCAGAAATTTGGAATAACACTAATCCTACCAGAACCGAATAAATATATATATATATAACGAGAAACAGTTAGTGTCCAATTAAACTCCACTGCAACCATCTAAAGAAGAAAAAACATATATATAAATATAATATATATCAAATTACAGTACAAATTAAAATGTTCATAACATTAACCTTGCCAATCAAGGCCGCATGCCTGCTTCCATCCCGCCGTTCCCCCTTCCGTCCCCCCTTCCGGTCTCCCCCCCTCCCCCCGTCCGCTAGCTGACTCGGGCATCAAACCAGTTCCGGTACCCTCCGCCGCCCGCTTCCTCGTTTCTGCGCTAACCTCCGTTCGGACCGGTTGAGTCAAGGTGCATGCATTGCGTCCTACCCCGAACGGCTCTTTTATCCCTATCCATAAACCTTTGCATTTGTGTTTTCGTAGTACTTGTATCTACTCATACTGTCAGCCACACACCCCAATCTTGCAGGAGGTGCGCTGGCGAGCGTGACAGAATAGACTGCACAGTCTGCCACCCTAAATGCTACCACTGCTCATGCTTCCATGAGGCAGGCGACCGCGACTGCCCAGTACACATGGACCAAAAAGAGATAACAATCACACAAAGCGAACGCAGATTAACACGGAAGCAAGCTATCCAAATCTGGAGAGCCGAAAACCTAAGCTGTCTCAATTGTGCCAAAGCAGTCAAATCGACAAGTCAAACAAGCTCCCCCTACGACATCCACACATCATCAGAGCAACATCGTAACAGGACCACAACACTCCAACCTGGCTGCAGTGCTTCCTCACTCAGCCCAGCGATCGGCCCCGCACCGGAGACGCTCAGTTCTAGAAATGATTTATGCAGAGACCAGGAGGACGACGAGATGGATGCATCCCCCGCAGTCAACCACACAGCAAGGCTCACTTTTCCAGAAACGAAGGGTCAAAGAGACGAGGAAACCTCCGATATCCGGGCGCCACTGAGCAAAAAGATCAGTAACAACACTCAAATAACGGCCCGCAGGACCAAAACCCAGAACTGCCTCCACCTGTCTCAAATGTGGCTCCATTCGTGGAAAACCACTGCGAGGAACAAGATCCCCGTTAACAAACCCGACTTACGAACGCACCATCGGCGAAAACGATCGCGGCCTCGCTGACAGCTCTTATCTAGAAGAGCTCATACGCAAGACCTCAGCACAAACAGACATATTACCTAGCCCAGGTACCTTTCACTCCACACAGTCATCCACACAGATAAAAGGAGCTACCCAGAAGATGAGCGCACTCTCTCACTGAGTGAGCACAAAATGCACATACCCTCGTCTTCCCACAGGAACACTCGCAGCCGCGACCGCAGCAACCACAGCAGACCACCTTCCACCAAAGGCAGACGCTTCCGTGAACACTTCCAGCCTGAGGCCCCTGGGCAAACTCAAAAATGCGCGCATCACAAGAGCTCCAGCAAATCACGCGACCACTCTGAATCATCAAGGTCATAGTGCACTCAGCCTTCAAAATAAGCACCGAAGTACTCCAGTGGAACTGCTATGGAATTCTCGGTGGTACGTGTTGGTTGGGGTTGTTGCTTTGGGGTACGTCTGCAGATCTAGGTTGACCAATGGTGGGCTGATCATCCACGTTGGTGTGTTGATTTAAAGAATTTGATAGGGGAATGAAGGCTTGATTGCTTTGCGTCTGATGTTCAGCGAGGTCAGTAAATTATCCTCGCGTAGAGAAAAGGGTGGGCATATGTTTTTCCTAGCCGCAAAGAGGCGTTTATCAAGAATGTTGGTGACGTCACCGAGTGCTGGGCTATTGATGTAGCTCCTCGTCTTGAAATAGTACTGTAGTGAGAGTTTGTCTCTCCGGAGCGGGAGAGGAAGCACGTTTAGGGATTCGATGGGTGTGGAACGGAACGCACCGGTTGTGATACGCAGGGCGTTATTTACTATGATGGAGAGAGGTTCTAGGGCGGTTTTGACTGCTGAACCGTAAACAATTGCTTTATAGTCAATGCGCGAGCGTCCTAATGTTCTGAATAACGTCATGCCGGTGTCTGTATCGGCTATTTTCAAAAATGTTACAGAGAGGATAAGTCCGGTTGCTTTTTTACAGCGAGTCTCCAGGGCTGCAATTGAGGTCGCCATGTGAGTTTAGGGTCCCACACAAGACCGAGGAATTTTATTGATTCCTCGTATACTAGCGGAGTGTTGTTTAGCTTTAGAGCTGGTTTTAGGTGTAAGCCGGGCACGAGAGTAAAGTGCATGCTTTTCGTTTTGGGGGCCGAGAATCTGAATCCGTTTAAGGAGGCCCAGTTTCCGACTAGGTTTCGACATTTCTGGAGTTCCTGTTGAATTGTTAAGAGGCTTCTAGCCTGTAGCTTATTTGTAAGTTGTCCACGTATAGTGATGAAAGTAATCTTCCATCGCGCGGGAGAATGTCTGCTATCTGGTCGATTTTGAGTATAAAAAGAGTGACACTGAGGACGCTTCCATGGGGGACGCCCATTTCTTGAGGATAGGATGGTGACAGGGTGTCGCCGACCTAAACTTGGAAGGTGCGATTTTTCAGGAATTGGTGGATATAACGCGGTAAGTGGCCTCTCAGCCCTTTGCGGTGGAGATCCTTCATGATACCATACTTCCAGGTAGTATCGTATGCTTTTTCCACTTTGAAAAAAAAATGGAAACCACGTGTTCTCCTCAAACAAATGACTGTCTAATGTTAGATTTTAGTCTTACAAGGTGGTCCGTCGTAGAGTGACGCTTGCGGCTGCCACACTGGATGCTTTTTAGGCCTGCATGCATATCAAGTTAGTCGACAAGGCACGTATTTATCATACTTTCCATGGTTTTGCTGAGAACGCTGGTAGGAGCGATGGGGCGGTAGTTATGTGAGTCGCATGGAATTTTTTGGGTTTGGGTATTGGGATAATTGTAGATTCCCGCCATTGATCGGGAAAGAATGATTTTGAGCACAGAATGTTAAACACTTTTAATAAGTGCTCACGGGCGCCATCTGGGAGATTTTTGATCTTGTTGATGTGTACCCGGTCTGGCCCAAGTGAAGTTTCACGTGTATGGTCCAGAGCGCTCTGTAGTTCGTGGGGGGAGAAAGGTTTGTTGTAGGCCTCTTTGTTTCTTGAAGTAAAGTCAAGATGTTCGCTTCCTAGCAAGTTCCTCTCCCGTTGGAAAGCAGCCGTGTAGTTTGTCGATTGCGAAATCTGGCTAAACGTCTGAGCTAGTTTATTTGCGATTTCCGCGTCGGAAGAATCAGTTCTGCCTCCGTCAGAAAAGATATTAATAGGTCGCTCAGGTTTTCCCTGAATACGTCGAATTTTTCCCCACACCTGGGAGAGGGGGGTGTTTCGAATAATAGTATTGACTAATTGAGCCCAGCTTTCACGTTTCTCCTCCACTAGAAGTTTTCGATATTCAGCAGATGCCGTTATCCACGCTACTCGGTTCCTGAAGGACCGTGCGCGTCGGAAGCGTGGTAGAGCTTTTCACGCTTATCTATTGCTTCTTGCACCTCTCGGCACCACCATGGTTTCGGAAAGAAGGTTGAAGGGGCATATTGGGGAATGCTTGCCTCGGTTGCGGCTTGAAACTTTTCGTATAGTTGGGCGGCGATAGTTTCGTGTTCCGACATGTTTTCAGGGCTGTTGTCCGTATCACTACACGCGACGTGTGTCGAGTATTCCACCCAGCTGGCTTTCCGGTCGTTGAATCGAAATTCCCGTGGGACAGAGTCTCTTTGTTGGTAAGTAAGAAGCGATGTGATGACCGGGTTATGGTCGCTGTCATGTGTTGAAGACAAAATTCCCCAAACGAGTTGGGGTGCCAGAGTGGGGGAGCATATGGATAAATCAATAGCAGCTTAACTTTCGGGGGCGATTCGGGTGAATTGTCCATCGTTGAGAAGGACCAGGTTGTGCGTGTTTATGGTTTGATTTGATTTAAGCCTCATTTCCACCAGAGCCTCAACGAGTATTCATGGTGCCAGCCATCATCACTCCCCTGGGATCTGTTCTCATGCATCCTTATGTTTCATGGCAGCTGTTGAAGATTCCAAGGAGGAGCACTGGTGAGGGCAGTTGGTTTAGCAATTTGGTCAATAGTGCTTCCGAGAGGTCATGGCTTCTTGATGAGTAGATTGATACCACTGTTATTGGCCTTGAGACGCATATCTTCACGGCGATAGCTTGGAGTTCTGTCCTCAGGGGAAGGCGGAAGTGAGGTACACTTTGGTGGAGCAAAAGTGCCACTCCGCCGTGAGCAGTCACGTTGGTGTGGCCTTCGTGGCGGTGTGATATATTACGGGATTCTGAGGGTAGCGGTCTCTCGGAGTTTGATCTCCTGGAGGCCAATCACCAAAGGTATGGGTGGCAATCAAGAATAGTGATTCGTCTTTCTTGTTTCCAGGTCCCTGGCAGTTCCACTGGAGTACTTCGGTGCTTATTTTGAAGGCCGTTTGCACTCTGACCTTGATGATCCAGAGTGGTCGCGTTATTTGCTGGAGCTCTTGTGATGCGCGCGTTTTTGAGTTTGCCCAGGGGCCTCGGGTTGGAAGTGTTCACGGGAGCGCCTGCCTTTGGTGGAAGGTGGTCTGCTGTGGTTGCTGCGGTCGCGGCTGCGAGTGCTCCTGCGGGAAGACGAGGGTGTGTGCACTTTGTGCTCGCTCAGTGAGAAAGTGCGCTCATCTTCTGGGTAGCTCCTTTTATCTCTGTGGATGACTGTGTGGAGTGAAAGGTACCTAGGCTAGGTAATATGTCTGGTTGTGCGGAGGTCTTGCGTATGAGCTCTTCTAGATAAGAGCTGTCAGCGAGGCCGCGATCGTTTTCACCGATGGTGCGTACGTAAGTCGGGTTTGTTGACGGGGGGATCTTGTTTCTCGCAGTGATTTTCCACGAATGGAGCCACACTTGAGACAGGTGGAGGCAGTTCTGGGTTTTGGTCCTGCGGGCCGTTATTTGAGTGTTGTTACTGATCTTTTTGCTCAGTGGCGCCCAGATATCGGAGGATTCCTCATCTCATTGCCCTTTCGTTTCTGGAGAAGTGAGCCTTGCTGTGTGGTTGACTGCGGGGGATGCATCCATCTCGTCGTCCTCCTGGTCTCTGCATAAATCATTTCTAGAACTGTGCGTCTCCGGTGCGGGGCCGGTCGCTGGGCTGAGTGAGGAAGCACTGCAGCCAGGTAGGAGTGTTGGGGTCCTGTTACGATGTTGCTCTGATGATGTGTGGATGTCGTAAGGGAAGCTTGTTTGGCTTGTCGATTTGACTGCTTTGGCACAATTGAGACGGGTAAGGTTTTCGGCTCTCCAGATTTGGATAGCTTGCTTCCGTGTAACTCTGCGTTCGCTTTGTGTGATTGTTATCTCTTTTTGGTCCATGTGTACTGGGCAGTCGCGGTCGCCTGCCTCATGGAAGCATGAGCAGTGGTAGCATTTAGGGTGGCGGACTGTGCAGTCTATTCTGTCACGCTCGGCAGTGCACCTCCTGCAACGTTGGGGTGTGTGTGGCTGACAGTATGCGACGACGCGGCCGTATTCAAGGCATTTTTTGCACATTGGGGGATATGTTGCTACTGAGCAGGTTTTGGTTCTTCCTTGTTCACCCGGGATTACTATGAATTCCTGTGCGTCGTGTCCCGGGAAGGCAATTTGGTATGCAGTAGAACTTGCGTTACGTGATTTTATCCATGTTGCTTGACGGACTTTGGTAACTCCGTAGTCCTCAGCTAGACCTTCGGCGAAAGCACTGAGGTCTATTGTAGGCGTGCAACGGGAGGTGTAAAAATCCGTTTGGTATCGTTGAAGGACGGATGTATTTCAACTGTAATTTTGATTTCGTATATGTGGGTAATCTTTTGTATAGTGTCACCCTGCTCACTTTCTGTGACGTAGGCCAGATATTTCTTCCCCTGTCGTTGTATTTCTTTCGGTTTTCCTCCCAGTTGCTCGGTGAGTGACTTCATCATTATAAATGGATTAGCTGAAGAGGCAACTTTGTTTGCACCACATTCGTTGAACGTTATGAGGAAGTGGTTGGGAAATGGTGCCGATCTTTTCTCCCGAGTAGGAGGGTCATTTTGGGAAGAGCACATCGAGACTACAGCCTCTCGTCGCCCGACCCCGTGATCTATCTGGTATTGGAAGATTGCTCTCTCCCTCTCCTCCCCTTGGCAGTCTCTGTGTCTGTTGGAGCGTCCGTCCACTTCGCATTAAAAACAGTGCTGTTCCTCGGACTGGCATGACTGGGTGTCCTTCCGTTTGTCGTGGTCATCCTGGAAGCAGTATGAACATCTTTACATACCATTACAGTTCCCTCTCGTGTTTCCGTATTTCTGGCATCTATAACATTGCATCGGACGTCTCTCAAATGGCGCAACCTTGGTTTTGGTGGCGCAGAAGGTAATGTCTAGACATTTTGGTGGAGTAGAGTAATGTATATAACAATGACTGAATAACATACCTGAAGTTAGGTTAGGATAGGTTCTGATGGGTGTAAATAACATGTAAAAACAAGAATTATATGAAAAAAGGTATAACAAACAAAACAAACGATGGAATTTGCAAATGAAAATGGATGAAAATTTCTAGATCAAAATTGGAAGTGTTTATCAAAACTGCAAATGACAGATCAAAACGTAGAGGTAAGTGGAGAGGATGGATATGAATATGTCATGAATCGATGAAAAAGTATCATATGTAAGCATGAAAATGCGATCGATAATGCATAATTCTTGGTTAGAAAAGGATAGGTTAGGTTAAGATGATTAGTTCTTTTCACCTAACATGACGTGAAGCAAATATCCTTTTGCAGATGTTTAGGTTCCAGAATTTGTATCGATATCTGTGATACATGTTTGGATGAGACTCAGCAGGTAGAATCCAAGATATCGATTGCACTTCAATTTGTTACACTTTTTTAATGTGGAACAGTTACACATGATATTTGGTTCAAAGATATAGTCATCCTAACCTACTTAACCAATAATTATATATTTTCATTCAAGTTTGATGGTTATGTGTGATATTTAGTCATTATTTTGTGCGATGTACATATCAAATACCCTTCACACGGTTCTATTTTACGTAGCTTTTTTTTAATGTCACACAACAGGTACACACATACACGTTTTGTATGCACATGCAGGGCCGGTCACGGTACAATGACGACGTATACAGGGGTCAATACGGCACCATGTAGACACATACACACATTTGTATGCATATGCAGGGTCGGTTAACATCTGTAGCATTTTACCTTTGATCTATGATTTTTCCGTTCGAACAAAGTCCCTTGTTTTTGTTACAAGATATTTAATGTGGGCCAGCTTCACGTCATGTTAGGTGAAAAGAACTAATCATCTTAACCTAACCTATCCTTTTCTAACCAAGAATTATGCATTATCGATCGACTTTTCACGCTTACATATGATACTTTTTCATCGATTTATGATATATTCATATCCATCCTCTCCAATTAACTCTACATTTTGATCTATCATTTGCAGTTTTGATATACACTTCCAGTTTTAATTTAGCAATTTTCATCCATTTTCATTTGCAAATGACATCGTTTTTTTTGTTTGTTATACATTTTTTTAAATGATTTTTGTTTTTACATGTTATTCGCACCCATCAGAACCTATCCTAACCTAACATCAGGTATGGTATTCAGTCATTGTTATATACATATGAAGCCCTTCAAGCGACTCTCTTCAAACTTAGATGGTTTGAATGTTACAGGTATTTCATTTTATTTTTGATTTGACACAATTCTACATCACTTAAACATGTTATTCACACCCATCATAACCTACACTAACCTTATGTATGGTATTCAGTCATTGATATATACATATGAACCCCTCCAGTTGATTGTACATATCAGTTTAACATCCATGTTATTTATTTCATTGTCACTCTCGACCCATATTAGTTAGCAGGGAGGCCCCATTTTCAAGCTTGGATGAATTGAACGCTACAAGTAATTCAAATTTGTATCCAGATTCATACAAACGGACACATGGTCTCACACTATGTTTTTCTTATTATACTTCAATATCTCCACTTGTTGTTGGGAACGTTGGCTGTGGCTGCTGACCGGCCGCACTTCTTGTCCTGCCAATGCATCATTGCATCAGGTGGTGGTGCTACCTGGCGGGCTGCGGTGACTGCTTCGGGCATTGGACCTTCCGCCGAGATCGAGACTACACCCACTCGGTGTTACTCCGGTCGAACCTACTGTCAAGCACAAGGGTCTAACGACCTCAAGTCTCACGGTTCTAACGACCTCAAGTCTCACGGGTCTAACGACCTCAAGTCTCTCGGGTCTAACGACCTTAAGTCTCACGGGTCTAACGACCCTAAGTCTCACGGGTCTAACGATCTCAAGTCTCAGGGGTCTAACGGCCTCAAGTCTCACGGGTCTAACGACCTCAAGTCTCACGGGTCTAACGACCTCAAGCCTCACGGGTCTAACGACCTCAAGTCTCACGGGTCTAACGACCTCAAGTCTCACGGGTCTAACGACCTCAAGTCTCGCGGGCCTAACGACCTCAAGTCTCACGGGTCTAACGAACACAAGTCACACGGGTCTAACGACCACAAGTCTCACGGGTCTAACGACCACAAGTCTCACGGATCTAACGACCTCAAGTCTCGACAAAGTCTATGAAGACTGATAAGTCGCTCTTATAGCTATCTGTATACTATCAGCCTAGCCTATGCACGTGTGTCCGCAGCCAGTGTTCCCAACTACTCCTCGCCTATTTGTTATATATATTGTTATGATTTAATTGTCTAATATATGGTTGTGGTTCAAGAGTTTTATCAATGTCCTAAGTGCTCTTTGTACTGATTCTGAACGAAACATGGGTCATGCGACCGCTACAGCGAGTTAGCGGTTCACAACACTTGGCTCTACAACCTTTGATGACTTGCATCTCTGATTTGACGATTATTTCCTATAATTTTCATATTCTTGACGATCACTTCGTTCCAAGATCTGATCGGACTCTGATTTATATCCTACAAATCTGTAAAACATCTTGATCATATACCTCGGGGAATGTTTATGGCACAATTTCACGCCTTGAAACATATTCTTCTACTGATTTTGACAATTCGATGTTACTTCCGACTGACACGATGTTTGCAATTCTTTGCTTAACCTTTGGATATAGGACAGTATAATAATTTTTTTGAGGATTTACATCGTTTTATTAGTATTTATTGGCATTATTTACAAGCCTTAATGGCATAATCAATGACATCTACCTCGTTTTTTTATTTAAAATAGCATGGTTTGTACATCCAACCATACCCATCATCACTATATTTCAGTTTCCTCTCAAAATCTTTCATATACTCTATCATAGCTTTGAAGCGAATACCGAAGGCTGTTCCGTTTCCGTGAGTCCACAAATGAATTGCTTCTTCTTCTTGAACCTTAACTATTCGAAACTTCTCCAATTCAAAGTCATTCTGAACTTCATCATTGAGAAATGTTGCATACGATCCAGATTTTCTTTTGTATTTATGTAAAATTTGTTTTCCACTACATCAGCTTTATTACAGTAATGATGATGATAATTCCACTTGGATCATATCAATTTCGAGATTTGCTCTCTTAGTTCCCCTAATCTTTGTTACATACGACTGTAATGCTTAGAGCCAAGTGGAGATATTGAAGTAAAATAATGAAAACATAGTGTGAAACCATGTGTCCGTTTGTATGAAACTGGATACAAATTTGAATTACTTGTAGCATTCAATTCATTCAAATTTGAAAATGGGGACTCTCTGCTAACTAATATGGGTCGAGAGTGATAACGAAATAAATAACATGTATGTTAAAGTGATTTGTAGAGTCATCTGGAGGGGTTCATGTGAATATATCAATGACTGAATACCATACATAAGGTTAGGTTAGGTTATGATGGGAGTGAATAACATGGTAAAGTGATGTGAATTATGTCAAATCAAAAAAAAAATGAAATACCTGTAACATTCAAACCATCTTAGTTTGAAAATGGGTCCTCTCTGTTAACAAATATGGGTTGAGAATGACAACGAAATAGATAACATATATGTTAAAGTGATGTTTAGAGTCGTTTTCATTGCTTCAAATGTATATAACAATGACTGAATACCATACAAGAAGTTAGGTTAGGATAGGTTTTGATGGGTGTGAATAACATGTATAAACAAGAATCATATGAAAAAAGGTATAACAAACAGAACAAATGATTTAATTGGCATATGAATTGATTGAGTGATTTGGGCCTCATTTCCACCAGAGCCTCAACGTGAGTCATAATAGGCTCCCCCGTAGGACGCGACCGTCGTTGGTTTAGGTAAATCCGCGCAACCTCGCGTGTGAAAATATTAGCTTTGTCAAGATGAAGTTAGTACATATTTTAACTGTGGCATATTCGCGTATTAGCGCGTACGAGAGAGTATAGAGTTAATGCGTATCTTCGTAAAATGAGTAGATGTTTCTGTGCGTAGTGAGGTGGAGGGACCACCTCATTCGCACAGGTGTTTTAGGTTTAGACAGTTTCGTAAAGTCCGGTATGTTTTCCGAAAGCGATAAGCTTTTTACGGTAGGTTGGGTCCGTGAGTAGGCTTTGTAGGTTGCACGGGGGATCTAGGAACGCTCGTCGGGCTGCCGCGAGTGCGTTGCAATCCATCAGTAAGTGTTTCACGCTGATAGCCACTTGGTGGCAACAGGGGCAAGGTGGTGC
>SDVV010028476.1:0-11952 GCA_016164225.1 Gammarus roeselii | reverse complement strand
ATAAGAAGTTGGCTGTCGATCATTTATTATAATATTATAATTTACAATCTGTATGTGTACATGTATGATGGTATATTGTGAATTCCATTCAGTTCGATGAAGGCGAGCCAGCAGCACTCTAGAGATGAGTTGCGATGTATTCTTTTTCGATTTATCAAACTCATGCACATGTTTTTTAAAAGATTTTCAATAACATATATTGTGAATCATGTTTTGGAACACGATGTAGCTACAAACCGGCCGCCGACAGATGAGCTGTCACGAATTCACTTTATCTCTCGTTTCGCTAGTTCAAATAGCGCATATAAAAACTAAGTTTGATGTATTATACCTAAGTATTGAAAACCCATTGCTAGACGATGGAATTAAAATGATTTAATAATAATAATAATAATAATTTCTTTACAGACTAATAAATTAGAAGAATTGTCAATTTATGGTTGAGTTTAGCATAAATGTGTATTGTTTGTTGTTGGCCGCCTGCCAGTCGACAAATGAGTAATACTTAAGTGACTACATCAATAGACTGATTCCCTGAGCTCTACATAAAGAGTTACAGAAGTGTTAGGATTTATTTGCAAAATAGTTTATTAAATAAGGTACTTCTGAGCACAAGGCAGACAAATTATCAGAGCCTCCTTTAATCCATGTGCAGTAGCTACATTGAGAATATCAGAGTAATTGACAATCAAAAAGACGAAGGTTAAGCGCCATTCCTTGATTGAACGGGGGAGGAGGGGGTGATGATTACCAAGTAACAATCTTTATTACCAGTCAAATAACTGCGGATGTCCACACATCATTTTACATGCAAAGGATAAACTACAGCAACTTCAGAAGAAATGTGTACTCGATCAAAATAATAGACACCCTAGTGAAATTGTATAACATTATTGTATCACCGAATAACACATCCGCATCACATCCTCTGCCTAGGGTTCGAGATCTTCTTGCTATACATATAAGGCTGGCATACAAATTGGTGAACGGCTATCTAAATGTTTTCTAAATTGTATTGTAGAACAATTATTAGATTAGTTTCTTGAGAAATGTTATTATGTATTGTCGTAGATTTAGCTCTCATTGAATTTGATGCTCTCAGATAAGAGGGCTATTTTTATCTAGTGCTTTCCTAGCAAGCTGATCAGCTTCTTGCAGCATCATTTGTGCAGAATGCTCCAGTCACAGCGTCTTGTTAGAAGACCCAGTCACTTCTTACTGGAGCGCTCGCTTCTTCTTCATCAGCTCTCTTTGTTGGTGTTCTTACTTTTCACACTGAATGTACGCTTCCTACCGCCTCCGCGCAGTGCTGCTGCTAGTCACCGCTTGTCTGGTTATGCTCACCATTAGCACTTTGTGAGCATCGCAATCAATTGTGATCTCAGTATCATCAGTATCATCAGTATCATCAGTATCATCGATGACAACTCGCTGAGCAGTTTGAGCTTACATTGACATGCTGGAAGTCAGGGTGTCTTTGTTAATAATAAGCCCAATTTCTACTGTTCCTCATCCGTGCAAACGGTCAGTATCAACTTCATCAAAACGGTCAGTATGAACTTCATCAAAACGGTCAGTATCAACTTCATCAAAACGGTCAGTATGAACTTCATCAAAACGGTCAGTATCAACTTCATCAAAACGGTCAGTATCAACTTCATCAAAACGGTCAGTATCAACTTCATCAAACGGTCAGTATCAACTTCATCAAAACGGTCAGTATCAACTTCATCAAAACGGTCAGTATCAACTTCATCAAATCCCACAGCGCGAATTCCACCTTTTGACCAATGAAAGTTTGATGAAAGGATTTATAACAACTACATTCAAATTGCTGGTTCATAACTGAAATATTGTGCTAGACTCTGGGGTTTAGGGGACGACAGCTCTGTAACTTATAAATGAAAGCCTCCACGTATTAGATAATATGAACATGTTCAGAGGTTCAACCATCACGGTTACATAATACACTGCCAAAATACGCCTTTGCGAATGACATCAGCAGCTCTCGTTTGTTCTTATTAAGCCAACATTTTCAAATTTTTATAAATCCAAAGATTTTTCAAAAATTTCAAGGACGTGGCAAACCAGTAACAAGAAGTTCTTGAATGACCAAATGGATACTCGTTTTCAAGTCAGTTTCTCAACATGCGAAACTGGTGGCAATCTTTCACGTCAACTGGAGGTCATTATACAGGTCCTTACATCTAGTATAACCTCAATTGAAGAGCCACAGTCAATACAAAGCTGTATATCAGATACCAGGACGAGGTCCAGCATGCAACGGCCTCACAGGGCAGCCATGTCGACGGGAACACCAACTGACAGGACTACATGAAGGTAACGGGCAGAGGCAGTCAGCTGCGCACACCAGATTACCAGCTGTGCAAACGAGGTGACCAGCTGAGCGAGCGAGATAGCCAGGTGTTTACTGCAGGAGCCGCTGGAAGCTCCTCCAGTGCTTCACACAAGCTGGTGCACGGTTTAGTAGGCCCGACTAACAGCAAACTGCGCGCATTTCTTTTAAATAGCGGGCTGTATGTGGATTGATCTCCAACTTCCATCATTAAAATGGACAGACATTGCAGCATCCACAAAAAAAATATCAAAATTCCCACCAGTAATGAAACTCACAAATAGAAAAGGAAACACGAAGAAATTCAACACCTCTTTTACCGCGTCATTTAATTTCGGACAAGGACAAAAATATCAACTGTAGCACCGCCTAACCCTTCCCGCTCCTGCCCCCCAAAATCCAGCCCCAGTTGTAACCTTCCTGCCCCGCATCGACGGCCGAGTCGTGTCGGCTGAAGCGGTCGTCAGGTCGTCTATTCATAGCACATTTGAGCTGTACTGGGATTCCTGGGAATGATTCCAGATCGAATAAAGCAATGAGAGCGCCATCAACCAAGTAGAGAACCTCCCCCCCCCTCCTCTGTTGCCTCTCTCCCCTCGCTTTACTCTATGCCTTTCCTTCCATTTATCGTCGACCCTGCGATAAAAAGAGTGCTCGTGCGGAACGTTCAGAAGAGAGTGGATACAGTGATGCAGTGAGTGGATACAATAATCCAGGTAATGTGGACTGGGGTTACGGGCAAAGATGATCATCTTGCAACGGCAGGAGTGCCGTTCTCGTGTTAATTGGCATACTGTAAGTTGACACCTAGCGTTGACACCTAGTGTTGACACCTAGTGCTGACACCTAGTGCTGACACCTAGTATTGACACCTAGCGTTGACACCTAGCGTTGACACCTAGCGTTGACACCTAGCGTTGACACCTAGCGTTGACACCTAGCGTTGACACCTAGCGTTGACACCTAGCGTTGACACCTAGCGTTGACACCTAGCGTTGACACCTAGCGTTGACACCTAGTGTTTCAAAGATTGCACGGTTACAGCTAACAAAAACTCTTTGCCAAAAAGATCCCAGATGCAATGAGTACACATTGAAGGTACTTCACCAAGGGAAACAAGGGAACCGTGGTGCGGATGGTGCGGATGAAGGTACTTCACCAAGGGAACCAAGGGAACCGTGGTGCGGATGGTGCGGATGAAGGTACTTCACCAAGGGAACCAAGGGAACCGTGGTGCGGATGAAGGTACTTCACCAAGGGAACCAAGGGAACCGTGGTGCGGATGAAGGTACTTCACCAAGGGAACCAAGGGAACCGTGGTGCGGATGGTGCGGATGAAGGTACTTCACCAAGGGAACCAAGGGAACCGTGGTGCGGATGAAGGTACTTTACCAAGGGAACCGTGGTGCGGATGAATATTGGAAGCATTCACAACTCGACGGAGCGGTGACAGAGGGTCAGAAGAGGAACTAGCAACTAACCAATAAGAGACAGAGGCGATCAGAGAGGAACAGAAAAAAAGTAGAAAGATAGCAATGGTAAAGGAATAGAAAAAGATGGCCAAGCGAGACACAGATATAGTCAGGGGAAAGACAAACAGAGAGCCTCAATAGGTACGAGAGAGACAGAGAGAAGCAGAGAGGCGACAGATATGGGTAAGAGAAAGGCAGAGACAGAGAGGATCAGGAGAGACAGACAAGGGTTCGTATCGAGTGCCATTCTCGTTCCTCCTGGAATGGGGGTCAAATAAGCTACGAACGGGGGGAAAGGGACGACGATAAGGGGAATAACGGGACGGGAGGAGGGAGAAGAAGACGTGGACGGGAGGAAGGAGAAGTAGACGAGGACGGAAGGAGGGAGAAGTAGACGTGGACGGGAAAAAGTAGAAGTAGATGTGGACGGGAGGAAGGAGAAGTAGACGTGGACGGGAGGAAGGAGAAGTAGACGTGGACGGGAGAAGGGAGAAAAAGACGTGGACGGGAGGAGGAAGTAGACGTACTTCAAGCATTGTCGTTTACAATAAAAATAAAACTATGTATGGTTCTGATGAAATACTTATACCAGTAAGCAGCATAACTTGGATTTAGGATTTTTAACGCAGGCTACTGGCAGTTGCGTAAATGAAACACGCCATCATAATACAAAGATCGAAAAATCCCCTTTCCCTATAATTAAATGAAGGAAATGAACATTTTGTCGATACATTGGACACCCTCGGCATTCCGACAGATAACGACAATTCGCTGATCGGACGGGCACAAAGGTATTGGAAATCACTACGCGAGGAAAGGTTAAGACGAATGATGCCGAGGAACCCATCACCGCAGGTAACCGAATTTTTGAGAACATCGGGCACGACATCACATTGGGCTAGGGGCAGTGTAACGTGACATTCATTGAATAGTTTGCAAAACTGGTGAGAAATATATGAGGTTTAAATTATCTAAGCATTTAAACGTTTACGGAACGCTTGAATGCATGAATTGCGCTACCAAATGTTTGAACATGTTCAACATGTTTCAATTGCATTCCCCAACCACTGAGATGACGCGTTGCCCTAGGTGTACTATTTACCGGAACGTAATAACCGGCCTAGTATGTATGCAGTAGCAAAAGAAAAAGTGTTTATGGCTAGTCTGTAACCGAAAAAAAAAATCCCACTTGAAATTCGACTTAATATAGAATATTCTTACGGTGTTGTATCAGGACAAAGCTTCTTAATGGATATTAGGAATTTTATTTCCGATGAGTTCAAATATTGTGAGAAAGATGACCTTTAAAGATTTGACTTATTCATTCGTAAACGAATTTTCTTTCGCTACTGTAAATCTAGACTACAACGTCCTAAGTGGACATTATTTTGTTCCTAAAATACTGCGCATTGTTCCTAAAATACTGCGCATTAACATGAGCGTTTAGAGGGCCCTAGACCTCAAGGGGAACAGTGATGCTTTTTTAGTAGCAGTACCAGCCCAGTATTGCAATGGACGCCACATCGTCACTCCGTATCGTGCACAAAAACCCACACCACCGGCACGCCAGACCGGCGGGCACCTTCAGAACGCAAGAAGAAACGATTCTAACAAATTGTTCAATTAGATACTTTCAAACCTGCTGACTAGCCAGTAGTTGAGGATTCGAGTCAGTAAAGAAGTATTTTAAGGTGTATTTCGTCGCAGGACTTCTGTCTGTCACAGCACCGGTTATCGGGTCCGGTGTGAGACAGGCGAAGACAAGAGGAAGACCATCAGAGGATTCCGTCAGCGGCATACTGATGGGACGCAGTCACCTGATCAGACTCGTAAAGATGCAGGGACTACGACGGAGACCTCCGTGTTTGTAGAGGAGTCACCTCCAGGGACCTCCCAGTAGGTTCCGATGACGGAGCAGTGGCCAAGTAGCAGGGACAGACATTGGTGGATCGTGCGACATATTGATCACCAGGGGGAGTTTGAGACCTTCTGAAATACATTCAAGGTGAGGAAAAAACATTAGTCTGTAACAGTGCAAAATGATAAAATTATCTTCATTCGCTTTGAATCTACCTTCAGAGCAACTTTCAGCCCTGAACGTGTGTAAATTGAGACACGGAGCTAATAGGGCTTTACTGGAACAGACAAGCCCAGCAAGGTGGGCCGACAATGCTTGCAAAATAGGGTTCTATTTGAATAGATAAGCCCAGCAAGGTAGGCTGACCATCCCCTACAAATAGGGATTTATTAGAATAGAAAAGCCCTGCAAGGTGGGCCGACCATCCACGCAAGAGTATCATCGAACAGTCCTCGGCTATTTTCAAGATTAAAGTATTTTCCAACGATGTCTTCAAATGACACAAAATCTACCGACACAGGTGCCGCTTTACCGTCACAGGTGCCGCTTTACCGACACAGGTGGCGTTTAGCCGACACAGGTGGCGTTTTGCCGACACAGGTGGCGGTTTGCCAACACAGGTGGCGCTTGAAACCAAATGTATAGCATTTGCGGCAAAAGTTGCGTTTGATGACGCAGGATCACAATCGGATTTCTGGCCCAAGCTAGGGTACCTATTAATGATAGGGAGAATAATTCTGAAATCGAACGTATTAAAGGATCAAGAAAGAGATTGAAGGTTGAAGTAGGAAATGAGGAAACAGCGTTTAACGATGAAACAAATCACAAATCAAATCAGCACCTGAAGATAAAGCTACCGGACCTCGGACCTACTATATTGTTTTGAGATTATCATAGTTTCATTCCTCGTCATACCAGTGGTGACCGGTATCCTTGCTGGAAACCGTTTCATAACGACTTGGTACGTACCAATGCCGGGCACCATTTCTATCGTGCTAGTGCCAATAGCGGGCACTCATTTACCGTTCTTGTCAATGAGACACTATTTTGTAACTAACACGATGGCACTAATGCCAGGCACTAATACCAGGCACTAATGCCAGGCACTGTTTCTGAAACGTGCCACATCCGGATGCTAATTAACGGCGATTCTGGTAGGACTTGTCAAGCCGTGACTGGAACGTTTTAATTGTTTTGCTGTTTACAACTTCCCTGAAAGTTTGTCTATTCTTCAACGCCTCTACGCGTTATGTTTCGCGTATGTCGAGCGTGAAACGTTTACCAACATCTTTTTGAAAAACATTATTCCTGGTCATTTTGTTCGCATCTAGTGTAAAATGCTAGGGCTTCATAATCTTCCACAGTTCGATCATGTCGCCTCTGACTCGACGCTTCTTCAGCGAATAAAGGCCGAGTTTACGTAGTCTGTCTTCGTACGATTTATTGCGCAGCGAAGAAATAAGTGTGGAAGCTCTGCGATTAATCAAACTTTCTCTAATTGGATAACGTGTTGAACCTTCTCTAATTGAATAACGTGTTGAACCTTCTCTAATTGGATAAAGTGTCAAACCTTCTTAAATTGGATGAAGTGTTGAACCTTCTCTAACTGGATAACGTGTTTTCTAAGATATCGAGACCAGAATTGGACAAAATACTCGCAATGCGGTCTAACGAATGCATATTAAGAATACTTTGATTTGATTTAGGCCTCATTCCCACCGGAGCCTCAACGTGCGTCATAACAGGCTCCCCCGTAGGGCTCGCCGATCATGGATTTCAGTAGGCTCGCACACCTCTGTGCGAGAAAAACAACGTTGTCAAAGTTAGAACATTTTATAAAAATTTCAGTCGCGTCAGACTCAGGCTGGTGTGCACAAGAAAAACATTTAGACAAAATGGATCTCCGTTTTACTCATTCAGAACTCCAGGAGTATGCACGCCAGTCCGCACAGGTAGCATCGTCGAGACTGATACAAGATATGCACGCCATTGCGCACAGGTAGCATCGTAAAGACTAGTACAAGGTTTATGCACGCCAGTGCGCACAGGTAGCATGTATGCGCGCCAGTGCGCACAGGTAGCATCGTCGAGACTAGTACAAGGTTTATGCACGCCAGTGCGCACATGCACGCCAGTGCGCACAGGTAGTCGAGACTGGTACAAGGTTTATGCACGCCAGTGCGCACAGGTAGCATCGTCGAGACTGGTACAAGGTTTACGCACGCCAGTGCTTACAGATAGCATCGTCGAGACTGGTACAAGGTTTACGGCTACACGGACAAAGTAAGCTCCGACAGCGACGCAACACAATGCTTACAGTTACGCGGTCTAGTTCGGTTAGAGTACAATTCATTAATTCAGGTAAGATCGAGGCTCAGGTAAAACAAATCATCGGCTCCAACCCCTCAGAATCTAAAGAGTAATAGGTACGCGCGCTAGTGCGCACAGATAGTATCGTCGAAATTGGTAAAAGGACTACAGCTTCACAGATTAGATCAACTTCAAACGCAACACATCGCAAGGTTTATAGCTACGTGGTTCACGTCAACCACAGAAATTACCGATTGCTCATGCACGCGCGAGCGAGCACAAACTGAAAAAATACTTATTCACACAATCACCAATAGGAACTCTCACACAAAATTGGGGCTCGCGAAGAAGAAAGGGCAGGTTTATCATAGGGTGAAAAACTGCTCAGATTATTGACATCACACTTATTGTTTAGGGGGACCGGGTGGGGGGTGGGGCAGAGGTCCTTCGGGTCCCAAAAGAGCCCGATGGGTCCCGGAGGGTAACCCAAGTCCCATGGGTCTCCCGAGCTCCCCGGGTCCCTCGAGTCCCCTCGTCTCAGCTCTTCGGGGCTTGTCTCGACTCATTTCGGCCAGTCGCGCCTCGTCGCACCCAACTCAACTTGCCTCAACGTGTTTAGACTGATTTTGACGCATCTCAACCAGCCTCGACGCGGCTCTCCCCCTCTGCGTCGGCAATGCTGTGGACTATAATAACTAATTTCTGTACTCAAGCACTCCTCATACATACATTCCTCTGTGTATGGGTTCTATAGCGTTGGGAGGGGGGAGCAGAGGTTCCAGGATATAGAGGGGCCTCAAGTGGGTCCCACAGTTTCTTAAGAGGGTCCCAAAAAGTCTCAAGGGTGTCTCAAAGAGCCCCAGAAGGATCCAAGTGGGTCCCTCCAATTCCTTCTGTTCTTCCAAGTCCCCCGGGTTCCCAAAATTCTCAAAACCCCAAGAAAGAAGAAATACTAAAATACTAAAATAAAGTGTTAATGATCTATAAATCGAATAATCACCCATCCACCCCAATTTATGAATACTGTGTCTGCTCTTGCACGAGATAGTGAAGGGATACCAAGCCTAGCACTTCATTTACTTTACTTTGCATCGTTACTTTGCTTGCTACTTTTTCAAGCGTCACTAATGATGGCCACCTGATTTCTCTCTCCTCTGTGAATAATCAATTTGTTTATAGACGTGGAGTATTCATGCTTGGGGCTGTGATGACCTAAGTGTATAGCATAACAATTAACGACAGTAAATTTAATTTGCGCTTTTCTGACTGATCAACAATTTTAATCAAATCTTATTGGGTCTGCTGACATTAGAGTTCGCAAATCTTATTGGGTCTGCTGACATTAGAGTTCGCAAATCTTATTGGGTCTGCTGACATTAGAGTTCGCAAATCTTATTGGGTCTGCTGACATTAGAGTTCGCAAATCTTATTGGGTCTGCTGACATTAGAGTTCGCAAATCTTATTGGGTCTGCTGACATTAGAGTTCGCAAATCTTATTGGGTCTGCTGACATTAGAGTTCGCAAATCTTATTGGGTCTGCTGACATTAGAGTTCGCAAATCTTATTGGGTCTGCTGACATTAGAGTTCGCAAATCTTATTGGGTCTGCTGACATTAGAGTTCGCAAATCTTATTGGGTCTGCTGACATTAGAGTTCGCAAATTTTATTGGGTCTGCTGACATTAGAGTTCGCAAATCTTATTGGGTCTGCTGACATTAGAGTTCGATTAGCACTGTTCTGCTTAGCTTAGTATCGTCTGCAAACTTGTTACCGTTCGAAAGCACGTCCTAATAGAGATCGTTTATGGAGGTTATTAAAAGGACTGGACCTGGAACAACCTGAAAGCACGCCGCTCGCTACCTTACCCCAAAGGGAGGAGACTCCGTTCAAGACTACTCGCTGCCGTCTGACAGAGAACCAGCATTTCAGTTATTTAGCTTGCCTCGGGGACCTACTTTGTGTAGTTTACTAACAAAGCGTCAGTAAGGGACTTTATCGAAAGTATTTTAGGAAGTAAGATAAATTATATCGATTGGAGACTTCGCGTCGT
Organism: Gammarus roeselii; assembly: GCA_016164225.1. Taxonomy (NCBI): domain Eukaryota; kingdom Metazoa; phylum Arthropoda; class Malacostraca; order Amphipoda; family Gammaridae; genus Gammarus; species Gammarus roeselii. The sequence continues at coordinate 1,905 of SDVV010028476.1, read as the reverse complement.
AAATTTAAATTATTTTCTACAAATATGGCAGCAGGTTAGTCGGACAGGGACGGTTGTGTCTGAAGTCGTGCTTAGAAAAAACATGTTCGTTTCTAAGAATTCAGTCATTATATCCGTAATCAATTTTTCTACCAGTTTGCCAATGACTAAGGTGAGACTGAGTTGTCGGTGAGTTCCGGGACACTCCTTGTGAAATTTAAAAAATCCTTCATCATGAGGATTTTGCGTATTCTTATTTAATTTAAAATTATGGAGTGTTGTGGGAAAAGGAATTTTGTTCAATGCCATTACACCATGATTTGCGGAACCACATTACGGAGGTTCCTCCCAAACTTAGCACTTACACCAGCATGGTACAAGGACGAGAACCAAACAAGTCTAAGCATATAGACATGGCCGCAATGCCCATTGTTGGACTCTTTGTGTCGTTGCATGAAGTGGGCGCAAGTCATGCAACGACAAGCCAAGTCCAAAACAACGGTGTGGTATCAGGAGGAATCTGCTATATCAGAACCGAAAACAATGGGAGATAGTTTCTATAAATCAATTGAACACAACATCTGTACCTCCAACACACAACGGATCCATATCAGCATTGTTGATTTGAAGGGAGTCAAATTTACGCGTGAACTCGGGTAAGGAATTTATTTTGAAATTATACTAAACGTGATCTTGCCAGTGATCTTTAGGATAATTTATTTTTCGACGATCTTGAAATTGATCTTTAAGATCTCTTTTATTCATGTGATTGGGGTTTCAAGATCACCAACGTTGATGATTGTGGCCCATTTCCGTAGTTGGTGCTGCGGGGGTGCGCAAGAAGGCCCGAGGTGCGGAAATGGCCCCACGCGCTGATGAGCGTCTAAGGCGCTGTAATGGTACACTGCGCACATTTTTAGCGCACTCTTTCGAACACAGGAAACGAGGACTATCCTGCGGTGTCCCACGTCGAGAAAGGATAATGGTAGACGCGTTACCAATCGTTTTACCTGCTGGAAGGAAGAGGTGCCGCGGGGTCCTGTGAGGTTAGTTATATGGACGATAGTTATAAGGAGCAATAGAAGGAGGAATAGTGTGTGTGTGTTTACCTGCGTTGCGCTTCTTAACCCAATAGCGGTAACATCAAAAACAAACTTAGAACTGCTAAAATGAATTGAAAATCAACACAGACTCAAAAATCACGATTACAATTATACTTTCCGGCTGCAGCGCCCACTGCCCCATTACAGTCCATCACACCGCAGTCGCCTTCGTTAATTTAACCCGGTCACCATTGCAGTGAAATACCACCTAGGTGAATCAACAGTCTTGGGAATGATCAACAATAGGCAGCCCTGTAAGCAGTGGTCTTCAAAGTTTTATTTTTAAACTCTTATAATCCTTGCAGAGCAGCAGAGCGCCGGCACAGGAAGCCTTTAACTGAGGTCCAACGTTCGCAGCTCCGTGAAAGGTTACCATTATGCGAGTGGGGGTCAGCATCTTCTGTGTACTGCTCGTGTTTGGATCAATTTATTAGCAAATTACATGGCTCCTTGGCCACCCAATGATGAGGAAAGAGCCATGGTTACCGGAGGAGGAGTGGTTGGTTGGGTGGTTACTATAGGGATTGTAAGTAGGTAGCCTACCTGTTATATAGCTGCCTCTACCTTGGTGGTTGGTTAGGTGGATACGGTAGGGATTATAAGTAGGTAGCCTACCTGTTATATAGCTGCCTCTACCTTGGTGGTTAGTTTGGTGGTTACTGTAAGGATTATAAGTAGGTAGCCTACCTGTTATATAGCTGCCTCTACCTTGGTGGTTAGTTTGGTGGTTACTGTAGGGATTATAAGTAGGTAGCCTACCTGTTATATAGCTGCCTCTACCTTGGTGGTTAGTTTGGTGGTTACTGTAGGGATTATAAGTAGG
>SDVV010028475.1:0-11952 GCA_016164225.1 Gammarus roeselii | reverse complement strand
ACAACTTCATTGAGATGGGCGGACCCGGGAAAAAGCTCAGGTGCCTCCTGCTCAGGAGCATGAGGTGCATGATTGTGGTTCTGGGCAGCCTGTGTACTGCTTATCAGCCCTCGAACCTGGGAACACAAAGCACCAACCGTGACAGCCAGTTGACCAAAGGCAGACTTACCAACTAGGGAGTCAACACTGCCAACAGAAGTTATCCTATCATGTTGGCTGCACCTGCACTGAATGCAATGATACGTAATTGCACATCCTCCTTCCTCCAGAAGTCCGTCAATCACACCTCTCTTCAGACCCACACACTCTGAGACTGGGTGAAAAAAACCACCACAGTCATGACATTCAATAGACTTTACAGTCAAGCGGCATCCACAAACAGCACAAAGTTCCCTTGAATTATCCGAGCCATCACCAGCCTCATCCTTCGCAGAACTGCTGCCCCGAACACCAGCAACAACCTGCCCACCATGCACCCCGGAAGCACCAAAGTCAAGGCAGTCATTGAGCACAACGCAAGGTGAGTTTGGCGTTGATTCCTCCTCTTGCCGGCTCCCGTCCACCTCCAGCAGGATTGTCGAAAAATCATTCCCCCGTTAACAAACCCGACTCGCGAACACACCACCAACGAGAACGATCATGGCCTCGCTGACAGCGCTTATTTCGAAGAGCACATACGCGAGACCTCTGCACAACCAGTCATATTACCTGGCCCAAATACCTCGCACTCCACACAACCAGCCACACAGATGAAAAAGACTACCACAGAAGAAGAGCGCACTCGCTTTCGAGGAGAACACAAAGAGCACACACCCTCGTTATCTCAGAAGAGCACTCGCAGCTGCGACCTCAGCAACCACAGCAGACCACCTCCCACCGAAGGCAGACACTCCGGTGAACACTCCCGACCGGAACCCCTGGGCAAACTCAGAAACGCGAGCACCACAAAAGCTCCAGCAAATCACGCGACCACTCTAGATCATCAAGGTCAGAGTGCAAACAGCCTTCAAAATAAACACCAAAATACTCCAGTGGAAACAAGAAAGTCGAATGAGTATCTTTAATCGCCACTCATAAGCCTTTGGTGATAGGCCTCCGAGAGACCGCCACCTTCAGAATCCCCCAATATATCATACACCGCCGCGAAGGCCACACCAACGTGACTGCTCACGGCGGAGTGGCACTTATGATCCACCAAAGTGTACCTCACCCCCCCCTTCCCCGCTAAACCAACTGCCCTCACCAGTGCTCCTCCTTGGAGACTTGAACAGCTACCATGAAACATGGGGATGCGTGAGAACACACCCCAGGGGAGTGATAATGGCTAACACCATAAACACTCACAACCTGGTCCTTCTCAACGACGGACAACCCACCCGAATCACCCCCGAAAGTGAAACTGCTATCGATTTATCCATATGCTCTCCCACTCTGGCACCCCAACTTGTTTGGGGAGTTTTGCCTTCAACACACGACAGCTACCATAACCCAGTCATCATATCGCTTCTTACCAACCAACCAAGAAACCCTGCCCCACAAGAACTTCGATTCAACTACCGGAAAGCCAGCTGGGTGGAATACTCGGCACACATCACGTGGAGTGATATGGACAACATCCCCGAAAACCTTTCGGAAAACGAATTCGTCGCCCAACTATACGAAAAGTTTCAAGCTGCAGCCGAGTCAAGCGTTCTCCAATATGCGCCTTCAACCTTCTTTCCGAAACCATGGCGGTGCCGAAAGGTACAAGAAGCAATAAATAAGCGTGAAAGGCTATACCATGCCTACCGATGCGTTCGGCCCCCAGGAACAGAGTAGCGTGGAAAAAGACATCTGCTGTATACCGAAAACTTCTAGTGGAGAAGAAACGTGAAAGCTGGGCCCAAATAGTCAATACGATTAATCGAAACACCCCCTCTTAAGACAGATTTTTCAATCAACAAACTACACGGCTGCTTTCCAACGGGAGAAGGTCTTGCGAGAAAGCGAACATCTTGACATTACTTCTAGACACAAAGAGGCCTACAACAAACCTTTCACCCTCCACAAACTACAGAGCGCTCTAGACCACACTCGTGAAACTTCACTTGGGCCAGACCGGGTACACATCAGCATGATCAAAAATCTCCCAGATGGCGCCCGTGAGCACTTATTAAAAATATTCAACCCTCTGTACTCAAACTCATTTTTTCACGATCAATAGCAGGAATCTATAATCATCTTAATACCCAAACACGGAAAATTCCACGGTGACCCACATAACTACCGCCCCATCGCTCTTTCCAGCGTCCTCAGCATTACCATGAAAAGAAAGATAAATACGCGCCTTGTCGACTACTTTGATATGCATGCAGGCCTGAACAGCATCCAGTGTGGCGGCCGCAAGCGCCACTCTACGACGGACCACCTTGTAAGACTGGAATCTGACATTAGACGGGCTTTGTCCGAGGGGAACACGTGGTTTCCATTTTTGTTCGACGTGGAAAAAGCACACGATACTATCTAGAAATATGGCATCATGTAGGATCTCTACCGCAAAGGGCTGAGAGGCCACCTACCACGTTATATCCACCAATTCTTGCAGAATCGCACCTTCAGGGTTAAGGTCGGCGACACCCTGTCACCATCCTATCCGCAAGAAATGGGCGTCCCCCAAGGAATTGTCCTCAGTGTCATTCTTTTTATACTCAAAATCGACCAAATAGCAGACATTCTCCCGCGCGACGGAAGATTGCTTTCATCACTATACGTGGATGACTTACAAATAAGCTACTTGCACCCTAGCCGCTTAACAATTCAACAGGAACTCCAGAAATTTCTAAACCTTGTCAGGAACTGGGCCTCCTTGAACGGATTCCGCCCTAACGCTAAAACCAGCCCTAACGCTAAACAACACTCCGCTAGTATACGAGGAATCAATAAAATTCATCGGTCTTGTGTGAGACCCTAAACTCATATGGCGACCTCATATTGCAGCTCTGGAGACTCGCTGCAAAAAAACAACCGGACTTATCCTCTCTGTAACATCCTTAAAACGTGGAACCGATATGGACACCAGCATGACGTTATTCAGAACATTAATACGCTCGCGCATTTACTATGGAGCAGTTGTTCACGGTTCAGCTGCCAAAACCACCCTTGAGCCTCTCTCCATCATAGTGAATAACGCCCTTCGTATCACAACCGGTGCATTCCGTTCCACACCCATTGAATCCCTGAACGTGCTTGCTAACGAGCTTCCTCTTCCGCTCCGGAGAGACAAACTCTCACTACAGTACTATTTCAAGGCAAGGAGCTACATCAATAGCCCAGCACTCAATGACATCACCAACATTTTTGATGTACGCTTCGTTGCGGCTAAGGAGAACAGATGCCCACCCTTTTCTCTATGTGTGGACAACTTACTGACCTCGCTGAACATCAGACGCAAAGCAATCGAGCCTTCTTTCTCCTATAGAATTCTCCAAATCAACACACCAACGAGGATAATTAGCCCACCACTGGTCAATCTAGATTTGCAGACGTACCCCAAAGCAACAACCCCAACCAACACATACCGCCGAGAACTCTCACGACTTCTCGATAAACAGTACCCTGAGCACCGTCATATATACACTGACTGCTCCTAAACATCGGACGGAGTAGGAGCTGCCGTCATAAGCGAGGGAACCTCACGTTCGGTCACCCTACCCCAAGAGGCCTCAATATTCTCTGCACAGCTACACGCACTCGAACTGGTCATCTCCATTACAGAAAACGACCGCCTCCCCAAAAGTGTTATATTTTCAGACAGTCTGAGCGTTCTCACCCAGCTGAAAACTCAGCACTTTGATCACCCTGCCCTTAGAAAAATGCAACACGACTTATTCACGATGTCCGAGGCGGGCCAGGCGGTCGAGTTCTGCTGGATCCCTGGACACGCGGGAATAAGAGGAAACGAACGCGCAGATTCCCTCGCTAAACGGGTGTCTACCCAGCAGGAACAATTCATCTCTACACATTACAGAGACTGGCTCCCAGTCATCAACTCACGTATAACATCACGATGGAATGACTCTTGGCAACGGAGTGGACAAAAGATGCTTGCAGTTAAACCATCCGTGGGAGAGTGGGACACCAGGTTCACTAATAAGGGAGACCAAGTGTTCATCAACAGTCTATGCACAGGACACACGTGGATAACTCACAACCACCTAATAGACGTAGACGGGACCGGACGCACCACCATGCCCTTGTTGCCACCAAGTGACAATCAGCGTGAAACACTTACTTGTAGATTGTGATGCACTCGCAGCAGTCCGACGAGCCTTCTTAAGCCCCCGTGCAACCTGCAACGCCTGCTCACAGGAGCGTAACACCGGAAAAAAATGATCGCTTTCGAAAAGCACATAGGCTTATGCGGAACCGTGTAAAAGTAACAAAGTCTGAATAATTTCCGATCCCGACTCGCTGTCCTCCCTGCGTATTAATTGAGAATTTTAACTTTACCCTCGTACACGAAGCTGAGCAGAATCAACGGATCGTCGTGCCCTCAGGAGGAGCACTAGGTGACTGCACGTTGTAGCTCCGGTGGAGAACGGAGGGGGCTGCTACCACTCCTCCACGCTAAACCTGCTGTATCTGCATTGAACCTGCTCTGTATATATGTTAAATTTTCTTTGTATCTATGTTGAATTTACATTGTATCTGCGTTAGGCATACTCTGTACCTGCGATAAACCTACTCTGAATCTATGTTGAACCTACTCTTAATCTACGCTGCACCTACTTTGCCACTCTTCAATTGCCCTACGGGGGAGTCTGCATTAACTTTGCATTGGGACTCCGGGGGATAACGGAAACAACAACTACTACTTTTGACGCTGCCCTGATGTGCTTTCCCGCCCTAGGCATATCGTTGAGAGACGGGACGGTCGTGGGCGGGGAGGGGGGATGGCCCGGTCATCATGACGCTGCAGGGGTAAACCAGTCACACTGTCGGGCCCTGCTGCCGACACTGACCTCGAACCGCACTCATGACTCGGAGGGTGTGTTGCCGGGTCCCCGGCCGGACCCTTTTGCGCAAAAGAGCTAAGGTGTGTGAGTGTATGAGAGTGTGAGGTGCGCCTTGCTATCGGCAACCCCCCTTGCTGGGAAATTTTGGCCTAGTGTCTGTATCTGTATAATTGTACCTTCAGCTCAAGTTTTTTGACTCCGTCAACTACCTCCACAGCGTCCCTCAAGGGAGCGTCCTTAATGTCACTGTTTATCCTTAAACTGGATTAGCAAGCAGACTTCGTGCTTTTTCACAAGAGGTAGTTTTTTCACTATACGCACAGACACAGACATAAGGCCGATGCCCCAAAAATGGGGGTGGCCGACGGCAAGGTGCACGTTACACTCCTCTCATGCACTCACACGCAAAAAAACTTAGCTCATTAGCGATAAGCGGGTCCGGCCAGAACCATGCATCACACAGTTCGGGTCAGAAACAAAGTTTGAGATCAGTGTCAGCAGGAGAGCCCGACAACTTTCACTGCTCAATCCATACTGTATCAGAATTGCCGAGCTGCGCCCCTCCCCCCCCCCATTCTTACCGTTTCTCAACTAGACGCCAAGGCCGGAAAGCGCAACAACACTAAATTCATTCACATTCATTCGCCAGCCAGACCTCAAAAAGAAGAAACTAATGAAATATTAATAATTTAAGCACAAGTGTGCATATAAACCACAAGTTGAAATTAAAAAAAAAATCTGCACATGCCTGTGTGCAAACCTATTAAAGTTAAGGTCTGAACTAGATGAGCCCATTGAACTAGTATAATCTAGTGTTCTTTCTCAGGCGGTGTTCGACGGCCTATGCCCGGTTTCACCGTCGCGCGGTCGCCGTCACTTTTGCGCCGTTTTGGTCACTGAGAACTCACCCGCTGATGACGCTGCAAGAGACGCACTCCGCCGCTACGCCGCCAGCAGACCGCCCTCACACACCAGGTACACCAACAATGGCTTTCACTCTCAGGAAGTGAAGCAGCGAGTTTTACAAATGTCTGATTCTGATTTATTGCTTACGGTGCAATGTAGAAGGGATGAAATTGTTGCGCCTCCCACGTTCCTTTGTCTTTCAGTGGATGGCTATTAACACAAAATGTCCACCGAAGTAAATGCTAGGGTTAAACAGAAACAACTACCCCCGGAATAAATATCTCCAGAGCTATAAAAAATACATTTTAAAAGCGTACTATTTAATTTTTTAGCTCCAGTTTCCAAATGGTAACTCGTTGTAATTTCAATCCTGCACAAATGAAGCACAATCTTATTTCGTCCATTGAGAGTAATTATGTGCTGGACAACAAAAAACCTTCCAAACGTGTTTGTGGCTTTTTTACTCTGCTGCTTCTAGCAATCTAACCGACCTTTCAAGTCCTTGTTGTAATTGAAACTCATATTTTAACAGAATTTTTGAATAATGATTAAAATAAATATGTGAACTAGAGGCGATCATTGCAATATTGCTCACAGTTTGTGTCCATCAGCCCGTCCTCGGACCACCATCACCACCAGGGCGGGGCTAGCGGCCGCCACCGCCATCAGGTCAACTACGCCTACATCTTCCAGGAGAAGCAGTCGCACTTCGTCAACGCTCTTGTAGGAGGTGAGTTCGGCGGAGGGGTTTTGTACGACTCGCTTCACAGATAGTACCTGGAGCCTCCAGGCCTCAGTCACAGGTCACGGCACCAACATGCAGCAAACAAGCAAAGGAGAATACCAAACCTGACGGGCACAGAGAACGCAAGAGAGAGCACGAGAGGCAAACAAGGTATGTACCAATCACAGAGGTACAGACATCAGACGGAAGAAATGGCAGGCCGGTACCCCCCCGCAACATACACTGGGGCACGAGTGCAGTCCGAGAATCCGTTGTCAGCAGCAGGGACCTACTGTTTTCTCTGGTTTACACCCGCCGCGTCATAATGGCCAGGCCCTCACCTCCACTCATGACCATCCCGAAAGCGGGAAAGCACATAAGAGCAACGTCAAAATCAACCATTCCCACTCACGCTTGTTAATTGCACGCTCTCCTGCTACCTCCACATTCATGTCTCTCCTTCTTAACGCCTGCTTCACACCATCCATCCACCCAACCTCGGTCTACCTCTAGGCCTGCGACCACTCGCCTCCGCATTCATCACCCTTTTCACCAATCTCCCCTCATCCATCCTCTCCATGTGCCCGAACCATCTCAGAACGCGAATCCACTCTGTCTTCCAACTTCGCCACCATCCCTGTTCTGATACCACGTCGTTGGTGATCCGGTATCTCAGCGTTACTCCAGCCATGCTCCTCAGTCATTTCATCTCGAACATTCAACCTTCTTTTCTCTTCTGCTCTCACCCCCCAAGTCTCTGCTCCGTAGAGCACAGTTGCGACCACAACACCCTCATACAACCCTCTCTTTGCATCCAGCCCCAACGTCCTACAGCTCATTACACTCTTCAGTGCACCCATCACTTTACACCCCTCCTTCACTAGCGCCTTCACTTCAGTTTCCACTAGTTCAGTTATCTCCTCATGGGAGCCCAGATACTTGAGCTCTCCATTTAGGGAGAGCTCAAGTATCCTTCACTTCAGGGACATACTAATTTTGCTCGCATCAACAGCCCTTGAGCATCTCATTACTTTACTCTTACCCACGTTCACTCGAAGCTTCCTCCTCTCACACACTCTACCGAACTCAGACACCAGCCCACATAGCGTCTCCTCTGAATCCGCTACCAGGGCTGTATCATCAGCAAATAGCAACTGGCTCAACTGCCAACTACACTCATTCGCTGACCACTCCATCCATATAGAGGTTGAACAGCCAGGGAGATATCACGCAGCCTTGTCTCAGTCCCACTTACACTGTGAACCAATCACTCACCTCGCTTCCTACTCTGAAACATGCTCGGCTGTCAACATAGAAACTCTGCACAGCTTTCAACAGATGTCCGCCCACTCCATACAAACGCAACACCCTCCACAGCGCTTCCCTGCCAATCCTATCATATGCCTTATCCAGATCCATGAAGGCCCAGAACACATCCTTTTCTTTGGCAAGGTACTTCTCACAGACCTGTCTCACTGCAAAAATCTGATCGGCACACCCTCTACCCCTCCTAAAGCCACACTGTTCCTCTCCAATTGCGCAGTCCGTACAGTCTCTAATCTTTTTGATCAACACTCTCCCGTATAACTTACCAACCACACATAACAGACTGATACCTCTCGAGTTGTATCATTCATTTTTATCTCCTTTGTCCTTATATAGCAGAACAATGCAGGCACTGCGTCACTCAATCGGTACCATCCCTGCTACCAAACACAAGTTCAGTAACCTCACCAATCATTCGACAATCGTTACTCCACCCTTCTTTAGGCAACGCCATCCAAATCAGTGGCTTTCCCTGCCTTCATCACCTCCACCGCCTCCTGCACCTCTTCCCTTGTAATGTCCGCAGAAGTATTTCTCCCTTAACCGGCATCAGAACACTACTACCCACAGCAACAATGTCAGCCTCGCTGTCATCCTCGACATTCTACAACTCATCAAAATACTCGACCCACCTCTTCCGTACATCACCACTTTCCAACAACAACTGGTTGTTTTCATCTTTCACCACTTCCTCCTTTACGGTCTCTCCCTTTGTCACCCTCTTCACTTCTTTCCTGAACATCTTTTTGTTCTCTTCAAAATTTTGGCACAACCGTCTGCCCCACAGGGCATCAGCGTCCTTTTTGGCTCTCCTCACCACCCGCTTCACTTCGTTTCTCCTCTCTTTTCAGCTTTCATAAGCCACCACCGACTTCACATGCAATCACTCCTCAAACGCTCCTCTTTTCCGTGCAACCGCCAGTTTGACCTCCTCGTTCCACCACCCGCAACCTTTCTTTCTGCACCCGCCCACACGGCGCGCACCACACGCCTTCTTCGCACATCTCAGCAACGTATTCCTTATCGTCTCCCATTCTTCCTCCACATCTCTCAGGTCCTGTCCTCTCACGTTGTTATATTCTTCCCTCAACGCCTGCTGGAACTCCTCGGCTCTGCTTCTAACATTCAGTCCACTCACTTTCACTACCTCTCTTCCTCCTCCCACTCGTTTGTTGCCCTTCCACTTCTGCTCCACTCGTAGTCTTCCTTTCACCAGCAGATGGTCAGACACTCCTCCACCCTTCCCTCTCAACACCCGCACATCCAACACCCTACCCACCACTCTCCTCGATATCAGCACAAAATCCATCAGTGCTCTCTCCACCACTGCACCACGGGCCATCCTTACCCATGTGTACTCGTGAATATCTCGCTTCTTGAACAAACTGTTCAAAATTCATAAGCAAAGCAAATAACTCCGTTATAGAATGGGGTGGAGCCTAAGTTAGACAGAATTATAACCAGATGAAGTCAGTAAAATAAACAAAATATAAAACAGATTCAGATACAGACACTAGGCCGCATTTCCCAGGAAGGGGGTTTGCCGACGGCAAGGCGCACTACACACCCTCATACGCTCACACTCACGCAACTTAGCCCTTTTGTGCTAAAGGTTCCGGCCGGTACCCCCGCAACATACACTCTGGGTCACGAGTGCAGTCTGAGGATCCATTGTTAGCAGCAAGGCCCGATAGTTTTCTCTGGTTTATTCCGCCGCGTCCTAATAACCCTCCCCCACCCACGACCATCCCGACAGCGGGATGCCACGGGCGGGGAAGCACATCAGAGCAGCGTCAAAATCAACCGTTCACAACCTTTCTCCACTCATTCATTGCACGCTCTCTCGACACGTCCACATGCATGTATCTCCTTCCTAACGCCTGCTTCGCACCATCCATCCACCCAAACTTCGGTCTACCTCTTGGCCTGCGACCCTTCGCCTCCGCATTCATCACCCATTTCACCAATCTTCCTTCATCCTTCCTCTCCATGTGCCCGAATCATCTCAGAACACGCGAATCAACTCATTCCTACAACTTCTTCATCATCCCTGTTCTGATTCGAACCACATCGTTGGTGATCCGGTCTCTCAGCGTTACTCCAGCTATGCTCCTCAAACATTCCATCTCGAAAACATTCAACCTTCTTCTCTCCTCTGCTCTCACCCCCCAAGTCTCAGCTCCGTAGAGCACAGTTGGGACACTAACACCCACATACAGCTCTCTCTTTGTTTCCATCTCCATCGTCCAACAGCTCATCACACTCTTTAGTTCACCCAACATTCTACACCCCTCCTTCACTCGCGCCTTCACTTCAGTTTCCACAAGTTCAGTTATCTCCACATAGGAGCCCAGGATACTTCAAACACTGAACTTCCTCCAAAAACTCTCCATTTAGGGTGACATTAATTTTGCTGAGGAGAAGCTAACAAATATAAAACGAAAATCTTAAATAAACTGGCTAATTATTATTCAGATACAGACACTAGGCCGAAATCCCCCAGCATGGGGGGTGGCCGACGGCAAGGCGCACCTCACACTCGCACACCTCAGCCCTTTAGCGCTAAAGGGTCCGGCCGGGAACCCTGCATCACACCCTCCGGGTCATGAGCGTGGTTCGCGGTCAGTGTCGGCAGCAGGGCCCGTCAGTGACTGATTTTCCCCTGCCGTGTCATGATGACCGGTTCCCCCCCCCCGCCCATCCCGTCTCGCAACGATGTGCCTAGGGTGGGAACTCACATCAGGGCAGCGTCAAAACTCATCCGTTCGCAATCACTCTCCACTCACGCCTATCCAGTGCTCGCTCTCTCGCCACCTCCATACTCAGGTCTCTCCCTCCTTACGCCCGCTTCACACCACCCATCCACCCAAACCTCGGTCTCCCTCTAGGCCTACGTCCACTCGCCTCCGCTTTCCACACTCCTTTCACCAGCCTACCCCTTTCCATCCTCACCACGTACCTGAACGATCTCAGACCACGCGAATCAACTCTGTCCTCCAACCTTTTCACCAACCCCGCCCTGATTCAAACCACGTCGTTAGTGAACCTGTCTCTCAGCGACACTCCAGTCATGCTCCTCAAACATTTCATCTCGAAAACATTCAACCTCTCTCCTCGGCTCCCACCCCCCAAGTCTCAGCTCCGCACAGCACAGTTGAGACAACGACACCCCTATACAGCCTCCTCCTTGCTTCCATCCCCAACGTCTTCTAGCTCATCACGCTCCTCAGTGCACCCAACACTCCACACCCCTCCTTCACTCACGACTTCAACTCACTCCACTAGTTCAGTCTTCTCCACATGGGAGCCCAGATACTTGAAACACTGAACTTCCTCCATGAGCGCTTAGGGTGTCACTAATTTTGCTCGCATCGACAGTCCTCGAGCATCTCATTACTTTACTTTTACCGACGTTCACTCGAAGCTTCCTCCTCTCACACACTCTACCAAACTCGGACACAAGCCTACATAGCTTCTCCTCCGAATCCGCAACCACGGCCGTATCATCAGCAAATAGTAACTGGCTCAACTGCCAACTTCGCCCATTCGCTTCCAACCGTTCGATGCCACGACCCAGCACACTCGCGTTCACCTCCCTGACCACTCCATCCATATATAGGTTGAACAGCCAGAGAGACATCAGAAGAAAGTCCTTGATTAATGTCACCCAGATTTCTTATGAGAGCTGCAAGTATTATTTATAATCATCAGCAAAAGCTTTGATTTTGCATGACCGAGATGAGATATACAGATACATACAGATACAGATACAGACACTAGGCCGCACCCCCATAAAGGGGGGTGGCCGACGGCAAGGCGCACCTCACACGCTCACACTCACACAACTTAGCCCTTTTGTGCTAAAGGGTCCGGCCGGTAGCCCCTCAACTTACACTCTGGGTCCCGAATGTACCGAGGAACCGTCGTCCGCAGCAGGGCCCGACAGTTTTCACTGGTTTACCCCCGCCGCGTCATAATGGCCGGGCCCCCCCCACCCACGAC
>SDVV010028474.1:0-11952 GCA_016164225.1 Gammarus roeselii | reverse complement strand
ACATATATATATATATATAGATTTTGCTAATAGGGTATACATATATATTCAATGAGAGACATACTTTTTTGCAATTCATTGCATGCCATGTTGCATATCTGCAATTTAATTGGTAGTCCTCCAAGTGTTTAGGGATATTAATAACGTACAACTGAGATATTTTTTTATTGATAATTAATTCAACAGTAACATAATAATTTGTATGCAGTATTCAGGGTAAAACCCCACACATATTTTTCTTGCACGCGTGCGTGTTGATTTTCGGACACGGTCATGATGAATTTTAAACCTTGGTATCAGTTCTATGTCGTTCGCTGTTGGAGAACCGCTCGATCATCTTTTTGACGGGTATATTTCGACATAGATGATACGCAAAGTAGAGGCAGTAAGCTCCGCAAACCAAGGATTGATCACCTTGGATCGGTTACTGTAGCACAAGTTGTATTTTCGCATGAGTATTATAATGCGATGCTATTTTTATTCCACACATTTTTTGGATTAAACACAAACGAATCAAACAAGTAGAGTTTGTTAGCGTTTTTGAATATTAGGATCCAATGACCTATTTAATTAGGATCGTTTTTGCTGTTTACAATCATGTAGCCGTTCATTGGATACATGGACATCCTGTTTTCAGCAAAACAACCTATATAGGATCGTTTCACAATTGCATCGCTCACAGATATATTTTCAATTCGATTATTATCCATGTTTACTGTGCCCAATTTTTGTTTGTCTGACACCGAGAGTATAACCTAACAGGAACAAGATCTTATTCGTAGTGGGTGGAGTTTCGCATATCACTGTTATACGTATGTTTGCTCTTTTTTCTAGGTTACTGACATATTCAGAGTCGGTTGGCCTCGCATCTATAACAAATGTAGTTATTCTTGCAGGAAAATATTGTCTTGTGATGAGAGGGGAGCTGTTACGTGTCCCTATAGCTGAAAGTGTTCGACGGTATGCTTGGACGCTTTCTCTGGGAAACGATGATCTAAAGTTGGTAACGCAATTTCCGTTTACATCAAGAATAACGTTTGTGATATCGTTATGTTGGAAATAATTTGGATTGCAATCATATGCTCGGTTATGTGCCGCTCGATCAATGAGAAAATGTGGAACAACCCCGTTGACGTGGGAATCAATGGAAATGAAGTTTTGACCGGTAGGAAACACGATTGTTTTGACACTAGATCGATCGAACATGTATTCAATCACGTCCTTGTTTTTTTGTGCGCGCTTTATTTAGAGCAAACGAAGCTGTAGGGTTATGGTTGAACCTTCCTACACCATAATTTGCATGAATCAACTAAATAGAAGTAATCTTCATTGTCATGCGTTAGAAGAACGCTACTTGGTTTTGCCAGTTCCAATCGTATATTTACGCTGACCTCATCCAATAGATAACTATTGCTACCGGTTACATCAAAGTTTAGTAGTCCCATCATATGTATACCATGACGTACATTTTCTCGAATCCAAATCTCATTTTCGTTTTGATTAGTAAAATTCGCTGTGACGATGGTATCTAGAATGGGTGTTTGAAGTGATTTATACATCATATTCAACCCTTAATTGTTTAGATCGGAACATTTCATGGATGTATGGTCGTTGAGATTATTTAGTGGTCCTGTAAAACTGTTTCCTTCACACTGAACACCATTTAATAGAGAGTGACTGGAAAATGCATGAAAAAAATCCGTCAATGGGTGTAACATGTGTAGCGGAGGCCAACGCGCATCCATCTGCATTGCTAACATGGATTTTCCCTTTTGCAGTTAACGAGCTGAAGTCGAAAATTTCATTATTCAACCCGGAAATATGAAATTCTGTAAAGGAATCAGCGATTCTACCATCATACAGGCTGCTGTTTGTACTTGGATAATTTCTTTCAAATTTCGACTCGATACTTGATTCAATTAAATATTTTTTGTTGGCGGAGAAAAACATAACAATTCCTCTAATTTCATAGTTTTCCGTAGGGCTTCTAGCCCTGTCATGTCGAGAGATGATCCACCAAGCATGTAGTCGGTATAGAACCTCACCTGAAACTAACGTTAATGGTGCACGGACAGTGGTATTTATTAGTAATTAAATAATGGACGACATGAGTCCATCTTTCTTCCACGGTTCTTCTTTGATTTTCGTTTTTTGCTACCTTCCTGCAATCTTGCCTCTAACTAAGGGTTTCTTCACAACATTCCGGAGTGTAGCAATCCCATGTTCCTTAGTTGATTTTCGCATATATTTCTACTCCGAGAAATCGCGTGCCATGTTTTGAGCCATATCGGCAGCTGCACGCATTACAGTTTTTCGTTGAAGAGGCAATGTGCGTCTTACAAGACGGGCTAGGAATCCGCTACCCCTCTGGTACGATACCGGACTTGTGAATCGATCAATATCATGTAAACTTCCACCGCGTATTTTGTCACATTTTGCGAATAAAGCTTCATTTTATTTGTAGGACGGATAGGCATTTACCACCCTCATGATTGCTAGTTAGCAAATGACCTTATTTATATCCAACGCTATAAGTAGCTTCCTTTCAAATGCAATACGCATAGGCTCGATCCACCATCCTTGAACGGAATGATACCGCCAACACCATCTCGTAGCTCGATGGAAATGGAATCGATATAGCTACGTTGTAATTTTCTGATATTTGACATGTGTACGCGTAAACGAATGATATATTAATCGGAATAACATCAAAAATATTGACTTGCTTGTCGTCCATAAAGTTTCACGAAATTGTATCAGAGTAAAAGCTTATGTAGCGTACATAATCGTTCATCATGGACATTTTTCGCGCACGGCTCCTTCACCGACATTACATTTACACATCGCTCCACCCATTAAATCAGCCGATCAATCTCCAGCAAAGAATCAATTGCGACATGTTTTGTAGAATGAAAGCGTTAAATTTTATGCGTTGTTTGGCACTTTCATATTCAAACAATTTTACTTCATCTCTAACGATTCGTTTCCTCAACAGACTTTTTCTGACATTCATTTCTAGCTCGGAGATGTGTTCTTCCAGTGTGTTGCCCGATATATTTTCACTAGGAACAAACAAAACAGTTTCATGCCCGACTCATTCATCTTTATCATCAAAATAGTCTAAGTAGAATACAATGTTGTACTGTTCATCGTGATTTTTTTCATCTTGAACCAGTCATTATAGAATACTTCAACAAGTCCTACGCTCCACTCTCCCTGTAGCCGTAATCCAGGATAAACGTTAGTAAAACTTGAAGATGTGTTGTTTTGATACAATTGGCTACTGCACAGCGATGAGAGACAAAAAAGTCCTCAGGTTCCTGCATCCTCCACTGGGTCCTACGTCGTACTGACAACAAACCGCTCGTAGACATCAATACATACTGTAACTAGTTGGAGAATGAAACATAGATGTTCAAGTTTTTATTAACATGTGTTCATATTTACAACATATTAGGAACATTTACAGAATAAAACTTTAAGACTTTCATCGTGCATGTGTTTTTGTCATTCACGTGAGTGTATTCGCCAAAGACAGCCTCACCCGGCTCACGTCTCTTCCTAGTTAAATCTATGTTTACATTAGTATAATCATCCACGACACATCGCTTCCTTTTTTTAGTGGCGGTAAGTTCAACTTCAATGGATTTTTTGAGAATGTCTAGATGCCCATTGGCAAGAGTTGTGCACTGAGACAATTTTTAATAAGAAGTACAGTTTGAAGCTGACATGCTCGTGCGCGAATGTTGTGTATGGTCTCAAAGTGTGTATATGTTTTCTTGTTATGGATGTCTCTGTATTGTTCGTGTCTGATTATGACTTGTGTCTGGTAATAGACACTCTTAGCAGCTGATTTTGTGGCGTCGGACTCGAGCAATATAATGTAACCCTTCGGTTGCAAGCAAATTATTTATCTCGGGAAGTCGTTAGCTCTTTCACTTGCTGGTAGTCCTAGCCGTCCTTTCTTTGATTCATCGTGCTAGGGACGATTTTTGGGGTAGTTGGAGAAAACCATGAATGTAGCCAGAAGAGGTTTACGCATTTCCGTCTCAATATCGGCCACACCTTTGAACTGGAGCAACAACGAGTCTGTGTCCGAGTAGATAAGCGAGACTTTGTCACCGTATTTGGGGTTCAGTGGGTCATAAAAGAAGCTGTAGACTTTAGTTAAAGCTTTCTCAAGCACGTAGAATCCAACTTGGAGTGGTCATTCGCACATTTTTTTTCTTCAGGATCATGATGACTTTCGGGGCCGATGGCGTTGCAGTTTTTCGAGAGGGGGTTGGCAGCGTGTTTTCGGAACTTGTTGGCAGTGCACACGACCTTTGCCTCTAGACATCTGTTGAGCGGATTGAACAAAAGCTCCCCGTATATACTATTTGAGAGGAGTTTATATTGGGGACTTTTTGAAGGAATTCGTGTACTCATGACGTTTTTGTATATTCTTCATAATGAAGGATTTGATGACTGGTCCCCGTTTGATTCGAAAAATTCGATGAACCTTGGTGACTTCCAATCTTTGCCTGAGAAGTTCTTGCAATAATTCCAGGGCCCCGAGGTAGTCAGCTTGGGGCAGATCACTAGCAGCCAGCTTACGATTTGCTCGTTTTCTCTTTTTGAGATGTTTCGAGCCTGCCAAGAGATTTTCTTGTGAAGGGCGAAAGATCATCCAAGCCGACTTCTTTGTGATGCAGCAGTATGGCAGCTTGTCTGTTTTTTGTGCAACTTTGTCGCTGACTTGGGCATCGATACAGGCAATGTACGTGTACTCGCCAGAACAGTCTGCGTTTACCATGTCGAATGCTCGAATTTCTCCGGGTGTGAGCTCGTGGACTTCACCAATGATAAGGGGCTCACTCAAGCATCCATCATTAAGACTGTTGAAGCCTCGCATTGCTGCTGAAGTCACGGGTAGTTCAGGGTCAAAGTCTTTTCATCGAGGATTGTCATCTTGATAATACCTTTCGTCAACATCACAAATCCGCCTCTTGTATTTTTGACACTCAAGTGGAGTAGATCAATATCTTTGACCAGCTCTAGTTTCATTTTGCCTTCGTAGAGGGCAGTTTGCATTGCAAAGCCAGGGGCGCTCACAAAATGGACGGGATCCAGGGAGTAGTCGAGTGTGATGGACTCCCTAAACTTCTGGAAGACTCCAGCCAGTAGCAACGTGTCAATGAGGAGGTAGATGATCATGTAGTAACGAATGGTCTTGCAGTTGGCTGCCTGCTACATTTCAATCACTTCAGCAAAATCATCTGAGTCCGATATTCCTTTACCTCGAAGTTGACTGTAAAAGTCTTGTTGCGATGGGGTGTCTGTTTGATCCGGCACAGAAACCGATGTGATGTCTTCGTAGGTAAAATGTCCTTTTCGAGTAGTGAATTCTAGAACCTTGTCACTGTAGCCGAGACTTGTGATATGGTATTTAAGGAGCGGCATGTCATGGCCCCTATCTTCAAGATTTTTGGCAAGACCATTTAAATTTTTGTTGAGAAAGGAGTAGGAGCCGATCAACTTGACACCGTACTTGCTCGTGGCATCGTTCAAGGAGACAGAGATGCTGAGCATCTTGTCTGACTGTTTCGGCAACACACAAATATTAGAGAAGTTAGTGCCGTCCAATCCTTTCAATCTAAATCTCATATCATAAGCAGAGGCATTAAGAGCAATATAAGGCATAAACCTAAGGTCGCAATGTAATGATAATGGTGGCGAACTCTTTTTTTACTTTTTTCTCCAAAAGTATCCCCGCAGCACTCACATGTTATGCATTTGCAATATTTCTTTTTTCAAGTCTTGTTTTGTGAGGACAATGTTGGGGTACAAGGTCAGGGTATCCATGTAATCAATATAATCCAGCAACAAATTCTTGAGATGTATTTCAATCTCCTCAAGTGGGTCTCAAGTCGAATCGATTACTTTGTGCCTTCAACTTTTCCATCGTTATCCAATTAAGTATAACTGTACATGCACAACTTGTGTATGTTGACTATAGTTTTCCCCTCTTTTTCAGGGTCCAGAACAGATTCACAGATTAGATTAGAGTGACAAGGCTTTCTAGCGCACTGGAGTTATCGTCCTTCTGGCACAAAATGTCAAACCAGCAAACAGTGCTGCATCAAGTTAGTCTTTGTTTTAATTCTTTTAATATTTGAGTTGGGATTACTACTGCGCAAAGGCTAAGTCCTTTGCGCGGCGAACGTCTATGGTATGTACGGTTGCCACAGGAGGCCCAGGAACTCCTAACGTGCTGAGGCCATATGGTCCCAGCACTCCCCGGATGGCAGTAAGGAGGAATAACACACTACCTACCCTGCTTCAGAGCTCCAAGGATCGGCAGTGGTCCCTAAGGTGCGGGCCACGCGCTCCAACACCTGCTGAGGGGGAAGATGAAGAAGAGACAGAAAACGGGGATCCCATGCATGGGATCTACACTAGGTGTAGGGAATTTCACACATGAGAACAGCTAGAATGGAAAGAAGGAGAGGGAATAGTCGTAGAAAAAGGTTGAATGAAAGAAAGAGCGCAACTTGGCTGTCATTTGCCACCCGAAAGGAGAATAGTTAGAACCGGTATGTGTATGTTTGAGTGTGTGTCTGTGTGTGCGTGTGTGTGTGTGTTTGTGAGCAGCGACTATAAGGAGAGTTGTTGAGAAGGAGTTCGAGAAAAGTTTAAGGAAATTTAAACTAAACATAAGATGCAAATGAGGTAAATAAAAGTCAAGCAAATCAGGATAGGGCAGAAAAGGAGAGATAGTAAAGGGTGAAGAAGAGGGGAGTCTGATGGGAAATAAGGGTATTCACCCCCCCGGTTGGGCCGTGACTCCGTGCGGCCCGTGAACCTAACAGATGCTTAGAGGGGGAACAGGTTCACAGTCATAATAAACAACAACGGGCGGTTTCAATGTTGCGTGCATGGCTGAGAATTGGTACATCTTGCAAGCCTATACTGGACAAATTTAGTTTTAAGTGTCCAGCTTTTTTGCTTTAATTCATCCCTTGCATACAAAACGGACAAAAAAAATGTACTGCTACATCTCGCCTTTCAAAATGTTTTCATAGATGTAGTGAAACACGGGATGAGAGCGACATGATTAACATCTAAGATTTGCACAAGATAGACCGTGCGTTCCTCACTGGTTTCTAAGCTTTCTCTGTATATACTGACAAGACCGTAACCCTTCTTCTTTTTTGTGAGCTGATTGAGTCTGATGTTAACTTCACATTTCCTTTCTTTCATAGGGATGTCCTCTAAGGAAACAGGTTTGTTCAAAATAAGTTCTGAAAATTAGAAGTATGTTTTTGTGCGGGAGATACGCATACTCAGACTGTCGTCTTTCATTTGGGATGTATGTTTTCTCCGGCAAATGGGAATGTGCGATGAGGCTAGTCAATACACAATGTTTCTCGATTTTACGTAAATAATGTGGTGACATCCCGGACAGTTTTTGGGCTGAGGAACATAATCGCCCTATTGTTTTGTACAATGGTTACTGTATTAATGGACCACCCACTACTTTGTAGCTCCTGTTCTTTAAATTTGTCTGTAAATCTACCCCGAGATCCTCAATCAGCTCAAATAGCAAAGTATTTTTTGTCGGAGAGCTTTTGAGTTAATCACCCAGTCCTTGTCGTCTACAGATGCATCCTCAACTTGTTTGCTCATCTCAACATTCAAGATGCATTGAAGTCTTTGGAATTGGCCTAATTTAGATTCAATGTGTTCCACTAATTCCTCGCGTCCTAATGTAATCAGTGTGGATATGGTAATATGTTCATTGTATGGTATACATTTTGAAGTGACTTAGTTATTTTCCAACATTCCTTCAGAGGTAGGTGGATAAAATATAGGCTGACGTATCGGATCAGTAGCCCAAGCGACGAATGGGTCCGAAGACGGAGCCGATCCATCAGTAGGCTGAGTAACAAACTATCCAATAGGAGACAGAGCCAAAGGTGCATCCAACGCAGCAGTAGGCTGAACTCCGGGTTGTTCCGGAGCAGTAGGCTGAACTCCGGGTTGTTCCGGAGCAGTAGGCTGAACTCCGGGTAGTTCCGAAGACGGAGCAGTAGGCTGAACCCCGGGTAGTTCCGAAGACGAAGCAGCAGCAGCACCGGGTTGCGGGCTTGCGCTAGGGCTTGCAAACATTGCGATGTTTCTGCTAAGTGGCGGGCTCGCGCTAGGGCATGCGAGGCTAGGTTGCGGACAGGTAAGCGCGTCATTTCAGTATGGTCCGTTGCCACGAACACTCCCTGCATCCTCCAACAATGGCGTATCCGCCATTACCCTATCGTTTGGGTTTATCCTACATGAATAATCAGTTATGTTTTTGAAACAATAAAGAATACACCTACAAAGTTACAGTAAGATATCTCTAGAATAAAACAAAAAATAGACATGTTAGAACTGGCAGTACTTACATCGAGAGTAGAACATAAGTCTGTCACAAACAAGATCAGGAGCACAAATAATGTCTGAACTGCGGAAATCGACATTTTATACAACAATTGAAATACACCATCAGATGTACGACAACAAAACCAAATCAAAACTAAATCAAAACCAAAACGAAAAGTAAAACCGCTATATGTGATGTAACCCGTTTGCCTGCCTGCAGCGGTGGGTCATATAAAACTTGATGAAATACATCTGCAGAGGATAGAAAGTATACATAAATGAAACATTCATTGAAAAAATAGTTGTGTATCACCTGTTGGTTGGGAGGGAGACTGTTGGGTATGCGGACGTCAATGTCTCCAACAAACCCGCTCGATTGTTTGTGTGCGGGTTCTCATCTATTGGGAAGAGTGTCCTAACTGGAAAATTATTCACTAAATACATTGATAGCTTCGATGAGGTGGTCATTTCAGGGTCAAAGCACTTTCCTGTAAGGAAACGCAAAAATATAAAAATTCATACAGGACAAGTCGCATTTGATCCATTATCCAAAAATCTAATTGTAAACTCCTTGTAGTGTATGATGATTTCATGTCAGAATCAGAGTCTCTACGTTTTATTGCAAATGTTTCTTGCCGGGGAGGAAACGCACGTATCAGAGCGATATATTTAAACAAATCGCTCTTTCCCACTAATCCATTCCACCGCACAATATCGTTGTATACCACACACTTTCTCATCCTACGCATGTGCGATATAAATCTATTACGTTACTTTGGCAAAACATTACTCGCAAAAGACAACATTCAGTCGTTCATCTCCGTATATAAGTTGCATGTGGAACAAAAACAATATGGGCACATTTTGGTCGATTTCACACACCAAGTGATTCGGAACTCCTGATTAGAGCACGAATTGCAAGACATGAATTTGAACAAGTGTTGCCTCTATAGAATATATTGCATACCAGATTTGAGATTAGTATTGAATTAGAATGGAGAGTGTCTACTACAATCCAGAGGCTGTTGGATCATATTCTAGCGCGAAGGTCCTACATCAAAGTTGTACGAACATTTGTCCGTTTACAACATGGCACGATGTTTAAGAATTTCGACATGGGTCAGAGACTTATACACGATTTAAACATGCTCCCTTGAAATTTAGCAGACGCATGTTCACAGCTGCGCGTTCTGGATCTATTCTCTGTACAGGGGATGCTTATATGAAAGATTATACAGATAAAAATTACGGAATTAGATATTTCTTGATCGTCATCGATATATACAGCATATATCTGTGTGTACAACCCTTGAAAGCTATCACATTCAAAAATATGATAGCAGCATTTGATCCTATATTCAATGAACTAGTATGGCCAACAACTCAGATCTTTTCAGATCAGGGAAGTGAGTTTATGAACAAAAGCTTCAAAGCTTATTTGACCGGCAATAACATATTAATTTAATACACCTACAAGTAAGCTATTAAAGCATCACCTGCTGAACGGGTCTTACGGACTCTAAAACTAAAGTTGGGTAAATATATGCATGCTAAACAGACGGAATGCTATAGATGACTTGCAAGCAATTGTGAACACGTACAATACGACACTACATTCATCATTAATTGGCCGGGTCCCCTTTGATGTTTATTTGTTGAACGACCCAAAAAAATCAAAAACTGTCGTCCGGAATGCATAAAAAACGACGTAAAAGGATTAAAGTACCCAGTACACAACTAAAAGTGGGAGCGTACGTACGCTTACAGTGCAGTGATCCCACAGTCCCAATCCAGGAAAGGACACGAACCAAAGTTTACGAAGGAAGTGTTTCGTATTTCACGTATTAATCAAAAACATAACCCTCCGACTCATGAAATAACACCGCTCGATACTGATGAACCCATAAAAGGGTTTGCCTTCAGGCAGGAACTATTTTAGTGTGACAGATAGGATATTCATTTAATCAAGGTCTTAAAGAGCCGAATTAGACGAGGCAGAAAGCAAATCTACGTTACGTGATTTATACGGATTATCCAGACAGTAAACCGACGTGGAATAATGAAGAAAACGTCGTGTCGTGATGTGTGATATACGTACTTTGAAGCGGAAATTTAACTTTCAAGATAAATTAAATCAATTTAAAACATCCGAACGTAGTCAACTCATCAAACGCTTAACTGATGAAGGAGTTCAAATCATTTGCAAAATATTTACAAATATACTGAGCGGAAAATTAGTCTGTGACAGGCTACAAAGTCACGGGTAACTAAATTCAATTCTATAATGAAAGAAATAGGCAGTAAATCGTCCGGAAGTAAATCATTCGGGAACAAAGGGAAGACTTCATTAACCATGCGCTGAGGGTTTCTGTTAAATTTACTATTACCCACTGCAGTGAGTTTCTTGACAAAAATAATTCATGGATGAATCGGTTTACTACCTCGTTCCAAAATACAAGATGGATAAATTTTACAACAAATCATTTTGGCGGTAGCGCTACACCCTCATCTGTCGCAACAGGGCCAGAAATAGCCGAACATAGCAGTAAATATCGCAGTCAAAGGTTGAATGAACGTGGGGAAGATATGCTAGATTTTAATGCTACGTCGGAAATAGAATTAAAATTATCTAATTTTATCCAAGGACTATATCGCACTAGTATCACTACAGAAGCCACACCGGTATCGATCAACAGAAGGAGCCAAATAATGACGATGTTGCAGTACTATATACAGCCTCATTGGCCCCCGTGGCTGAATCATTGTCCCTCGGTTTGCGTCACTACCTTAAAACCAACACAGCACTTATATTTGAACCGAACGGCTTTGTTAACCATCCCAATGTCCAAAGTCGTGTTCTCGTTCTCCTTCAAAGTTTATTGATCAATAAGACAGTGATGAGCAAAACTGTCAATGACTTCATTCAAACGTTCCTGGATAAGATGTCTGAAGCATTTCACAAAAAAATAGACTATTGAAAATTAAAGAGAGGGAGGACGAGATTAGCAGACTTTGCGACAGTGTATAAAGTGTAACACACTGCTTTGTAAGACTGGTTAAATACTCGTCAATACTCATACATTAAATGAAAATAATACACCGTTCACAGAACAGCATAACCTGGTACGCGAAACTTGTTCGACAATGACATGGTAACACATGTATGCCACCGTATCACTTTGTGGGAGGTAGTGCCTTTTCGCGACCAAGAGATAAGTTCCCGTGAGCATCCAACACTGCACTCATGAGTATGACTGACAATATAACGTATGGGAACAGGAACAAGATAAAGTCGCCTAGCGTGAAAACCCTCTAAATATTCATAACACTACCAATATTTATCTACAATACCACATATCATAACACTGAATCTAATATAAAATATAAATAAGTCCACTTTGAATAACTGACCTCTGGAGAACAATCAAACACAGGTACACTTCAAACCGCTGCACGTAAGGTACTGCCGCAGCACCGTGAACGAAGCCTGAGCAAGGTTTGAGGTTGCTCTCTGTCTCATTGTACATATGTATATATATACAGATATATAAA
>SDVV010028473.1:0-11952 GCA_016164225.1 Gammarus roeselii | reverse complement strand
TTGGTGACCAATGTGCATAACTTTACACTTGTCGATATTGAATTTTATTTGCCACTTTTCTGACCATTCAACAATTTTGTTCAAGTCTGATTGGATCTGCTCGCACTCGATTTTGGTTTGCACTTTTCCTCCTAGCTTGGTATCGTCTGCAAATTTACTAATGCTCGAGAGTACGTTGCTGTCGAGATCGTTTATGAATATTATGAAGAGAACTGGACCTAACACAGATCCTTGGGGCACGCCGCTTGTAACTTTACCCCAATTGGAGGAAGCTCCATTAAGTACGACTCGCTGCCGTCTGTCCGTGAGCAAAGAATTTTATCCAGTTATTGAGTTCAACTCGAATGCCGATGCTGTGCAATTTACTAATCAAGCGTTTGTGAGGAAAGTCAAGGTAAATGATGTCGATCGGAGATTTCGCGTCGTGAAATTCAATTATATTCTTGAAAAAAGTCAGCAGGTTAGTAAGACATGAACGATTGCGTCTGAAACCATGCTGAGAGTTAACTATTAACTGATTTAATTCTAAGAATTCTGTAATTTTATCCGTGATCAAACTTTCCATCAATTTGCCTATGACTGAAGTGAGACTTATTGGACGGTAATTTGCGGGACACTTTTTGTCCCCTTTTTTTTCGCTGATCGGTGCTAATGAACCACTAACGGGGTGAGGCATTTGTGTTTGTGGAGCGAGTGAACCACTAACACCAATAGGGTACGGGGTGAGGACATTAGTGTTAGTGGAGCGAGTGAACCATCAACACCAATAGGGTACGAGGTAAGGGCATTAGTGTTAGTGGAGCGAGTGAACCATCAACACCAATAGGGTACGGGGTAAGGGCATTAGTGTTAGGTGAGCGAGTAAATCATCAACACCAACAGGGTACGGGGTGAGGGCATTAGTGTTATTGGAGCGAGTGAACCATCAACACCAATAGGGTACGAGGTGAGGGCATTAGTGTTAGTGGAGCGAGTGAACCATCAACACCAATAGGGTACGAGGTGAGGGCATTAGTGTTAGTGGAGCGAGTGAATCATCAACACCAATAGGGTACGAGGTGAGGGCATTAGTGTTAGTGGAGCGAGTGTGCTATCAACACCAATAAGGTACGAGTGAGGGCATTAGTGTTAGTGAAGCGAGTGAACCATCAACACCAAGGGCGTACGTGGTGAGGACATTAATGCTGGTGGAGCGAGTGAACCATCAACATCAATAGGGTACGGGGTGAGGACATTGATGCTGGTGGAGCGAGTCAACAATCAACATCAATAGGGTACGGGGTGAGGACATTGATGCTGGTGGAGCGAGTCAACAATCAACATCAATATGGTGCGGGGTGAGGACATTGATGCTGGTGGAGCGAGTCAACAATCAACATCAATATGGTACGGGGTGAGGACATTGATGCTGGTGGAGCGAGTCAACCATCAGTAGAAGAATAGTATTACGACAATGGAAAGTGTTTTACAGCCTTCCATGTAAGTGTAGTAGTTGATTTTCACTTGTGGTTTCAAAATCATTATCTGTTAGAGAAAACTTAAGCAAATTATAGAGCGAACAATTTTGAACTATGTTTATGATCTCGAGGCATTAGACAGAATCGCCATAAACCTGTCATAAACACATTAGTGGGAACACTTTACACGTTATTATTCAGTATATGTTTCTTGAAATTAGTAAGATATTATGTGAGGGTGTGTCATTGGGTATTTGTCATTTTATACATACATAAGGAATAAAATAAAATCCAAATCGAACGTTTTGTTTCAATTGGCTGCATTGATATTGTTATAGGTATATACTATGCTTTAGACTGTAAACAATGATCTTGAATGCTATTCGCTGTCAGCAAAAATGTGAGCATATCATGTCCTGACGCCATGAAAAGCTTGAGTGTTGAGACAAACACTTGTTTAGGCATTAGTGGCAGCTGACTCTATTTGGGTTGACAATTCTTCATACCATCACCAAGAACAGAGTAATTTTACAGTTTCAGAAAAATACAATTGGAACGGAATGAAGTTGTAGTGGGGATGAATCTGCATCCAAACCGTAGGAACGATGATTCTTTCCCCTCGAAAAAACAACTTATGAGTATTAAGACCCATGACTAATAGTTCGTCAACATTCAAGAAAATAGTAAAAAAAAACACTCACGTCAGACGCTTCGTGGATTCGTCGAAAAAGCTTGTCGTTACGATTACGTAAGTCAAGGATAATAGTTTAATTCTGCTCTATCATCTACACACACTCAATCGATCGACCAGTGCTGTGCGTGACTACTCTGAAACAATCACCTGAGATTGTGACAGTTGTATTCGAAGGTCTCTTCAGTGAAACACACGTTAAACTGTCTCAAATCATGACTTCAAGCTAATGTCAGCGCATAAGGGCAATTTCAAATGATTAGTGAATGATTTTGCTATTAGGGGATCGATGAGGCGGAGTAGCCTAAATATTTAGTACGAATTTTTTGAGAGAGCTGACTCCGAATCGTAGGTAAACAATCTCCGGACAATACTACAACTATTTTACTATCTTGACCATATACATTTTTAACAGTCATCATGAGATGAGTCAGATTGTAGCCTGTTGGAGGAATAAGAGAGTAAAAAGGGCAAATGTCACTGATTTGATTATTAGAATTGATCAACTTTGACCTGCAGACTCCCTCGTGGGAGCGGAGTTGAGGTAACGCGCTCGCAGTTGAATTTCAGGCCAATGCTTTATTAACGAGGTACCATGTTATTTTGTGAAGCGATGATCAACAACAGTATATAAATGATCCGCCGCATTCAGTGTATTAGGCGGCCCAGTAGTTGCGAGTGGAGTTGTTGCGTCAACCGAGAATATTGCCGGCAGATAAACCAATGTAAAATACTTAACTATCATATTGTTTTCATCATTTGGAGAAAAAAAAATGGTT
The DNA here is from genome assembly GCA_016164225.1 of Gammarus roeselii. Classification (NCBI taxonomy): domain Eukaryota; kingdom Metazoa; phylum Arthropoda; class Malacostraca; order Amphipoda; family Gammaridae; genus Gammarus; species Gammarus roeselii. The sequence continues at coordinate 9,025 of SDVV010028473.1, read as the reverse complement.
CAACCTCAGCAATGAATGAAGAAATGCTCGAAAAACTGCCACTTTTTAATTCATGCTTTAGAAAAAACGCGAAAGGCAGTTGATCGCTAGTGAAGTCTAACTTCTGTTTTCATTTTTTGTTTTTCTTCTTCCCTTCACTCCTTAAACTGATTAATGAATTGAACTACCGACGATGCCTCAATTTATGCAAACAAGTTTTTGGCCCCACAACTGCCTAAGAGCCTGTCGTTCTCTCTGATATTCTGCAGGCCTTCGGTCGCTGTTTGCTTTGGTTGAGAAGCGAAGTAGTGGGAGCGGAGAAGGTGCTTTGGTTATGAAGCGAAGTAATGGGATCGGAGAAGATATTTACCAATCGCCTGGATTAGTACCTTACTAATTACCGCTAAACAATGTTACGCAAACAAATGCGGTTATTACGCTCAAATATCGGCCAGTTCAAGCGTTTGGTAGGAATCAAAAGCAACATTGCTCTTTCTTAAGAAGGTACCGGTTTAGATGTTAGTATCGTGGTCTTTCGGATACCATAACCTTAAAATATTTTACAGTGTTCGTATACTGAGTTGATACCGATCATTAAAAGAATACAAAGGTCTCACAAGGCACTGTGCCTTGTGAGACCGTACGAAAGATTTCATATGGAACAGAAATATTTCCGTTTACTATCACACTTTGGGCTCTTCATAGAAGTACACTTTCGATCAATTTATGAACATTTTCTTGGAACCCGGAGTTGGGTAGTTCTACAATCAGTAAACTGTGATTAAACATTTCCTTCACTATTCCATCAGAAGAGTCAATTTGTTGAGTCAATGGTGTCCTAAAACTTTTCAAACCAGCTTTCTTACAGATGGGCCATTATAATTTCTCACGGAAATTTCTTAAGTATTCTCTCAAAATTCATTCAAATACTGAAAACGTGTTATGTCAAATAAGTTCATTGGTATGTATTATGATGGGCTATTGAGGTTGCCTCCTTTTATAGTAAATTTCTCTCTGCCTTCATAAAGGGAATTTGATTTATAAACTACGGTAATCAATAGCTTTTGATCCCTTCTTGTGAACACAGATATACAGACTGTACTGACAGCGTTCACTTGCATTAAGTATGATAGCTGCTCAGGAGATTGGTTAGTCACCTTTTAAATGTGCTGACTGTCCTGGACAAACGCTACGTAATCCATATTTTTAATTAATCTTGGCTAACATTTACTCTCATTTCTAAGACTTGCCAATCGAATAGATTCGGGTGCTCATTTATGATAGTCTCCCTAATATGTAGGGAGAGAGAAAAAACGACTTAGTAACACGAACACTCCGATGGACTGCTTCTTCCCGAGGCGATGGCCAGTAAGGGGGACATGACAAACGCATCCCCTGGTGACAAAATGGCGCGCTTCCACTAATAACTTCAACTACAGAAAAAAATGTCACATTAGGACGCGATTATTCGTCACGAACAATCTTTCTGCTTAAATGATTTTACGTCCACTCATGGAATAACTTTACCATATGCCAACAGTACCAAGCAAAGGGCACTCAGGAAAGACTGGACGGACTCGATCATCTCGCATTGTGAAGGGCATGAACGGATAAGTAGTTTCCATACCATTCGCTAGGTTGAAGATGACTGCATGTTTCTCTGCTTGTGGGATATCAAAGGTGTCTAAGGACTTTTGCAACAGCATTTGTTAGATGCGCTGTTGTTAGATGCAACAATTTCCTGCCACTTGGTGCCCGATGTTGCTTGCACGGATCATCGTGTTTAGGGGTAACTTTGAGTGTAGAGGGAATGCAGATTCTCAGCGAATTTGAATCCCGCGAGGTTAAGACGATTAATTGGAATTTTGAGAATAGGGGACTCCTGGACAGATTCTGTGCAGAGCCTCATACCCTTCTTGCGAATATTCCTGATGGGTTTCTCAGAGTGAATGAGGGTGTTGATAACGTAATATTGAATGATCTGAATGGCTGCATGAGGCAATGTATATAAATTGCAAGACAGCGTATTTTTGGTACCAGAAAACGGAGCAAATATAATGTTCCAGATTGAAATAAACAAGCATTAGCACTGAACTATGTTCTATGGGACACTGTATTTAATTGGAATATTGCTGGAAGGCCTCGGGGAGGTAAGCTTGAGGTAGCAATGAGGATAGAAAAGTCATGGTTTCGTAAAAAAACTCGCGTTACTGAGAGGGAACGAGCAACAGTTGCGTGCGCAAGCTCTTCTAGCAAAATTGCTAGATGGTAAATGCAAAGAATTTTGGAAGAAAATTCGGTCACTCAATCCTAAAAGGAAACAATTCCACTCATGTAGGCGGGCGTAACTGGGAAGGCAAACTTTGCATGGGTCTGGGGGAAAAACTTCCAGCATATTGCGAATTCTGTTGACACGGAAGTGAATACAGGTTTGGTACAAACTGCCCTACACAATGTTAATGTTGATGGCGAAATGGGATCGGAGGCAAAGATTAGGAGATTTGCCAAGAGCCTCAAAAGAAAAACATTGTACATGATGACAGACCGGGTAAAGTGTATGGGAATGCTTCCCACAGACCGACTGCTGTGCTTGCTCTCTACCTTTCAGCTGCATTCATGTTCATGAGCTTATAAGAGAGGGAATGCATGTAACTTTGATTCCTCCACGGAAATTTAAAACGAAGGATCCTTCTGATATGAATAATTATCGCCCCATTGCTACTGCCACCTCAATTCCCAAGGTTCTTGAGCAGGTTAATCCTGCGAAATTGCAAGGACGACCTGTTCAAGCCAAGAAAGCTTTTGATAGAGTATACCATTGGACTTTGTTCAGAGAATTAAGTGATGGAAATGCCAATCATCATTTTGTGAACTTGCTTGTATTTTGGGACGGGGAACTGAAATTCCAAGGGCAGTGGAGTAGGCCAAAATCGGCCACTTATCATTGTAAAAACGGATGTAGGCAGAGAGGTCAGCTATCGCAACTGTTGCATAACATGTACACTGATGAGTTCAATTACCTTTCAAGTGTAGAAAACCAAGGGTACCATGACGTCAGCTGCTGTGTTAACAATCTTAATTATGCAGATGATATGGTGTTGTTAACGCCGACTCTCTCAGCATTGCAAAATCTTCTTGATACCTGTAGCAATTTAGCTGAATCACATGATATAGTGTATAACACTGCAAATACTATTTGTATGCTATTTAGAACAAAAAGTCCTAATCACTACCTATCGACTGAGAAAAAATAAGCGGTGATGCACTGGATTATGTAAATTACTTTCAATATCTAGGGCACACCTTTACAGCAGATTGACTGATGTCAAGGATGTTGCAAAGCAAACAACGCGACAAAATGCAGTTGACAACATGTTGATACCAAATTCTTGTTTGCACCAAGAGAAGCTAAAACCCAGTTCTTCAAATCATATTGCTACCCAATTTATTGTAATGCAATGCTGAGGAAATACTTTCAATATAGCGTGAGGAAATTGACGGTGAGCTACAAATGACACATTGAGACGGCTGATGCGGGTCCCTTGCTTGACGTCTGAGAGCAGGGTTTTTGCTGAAACCCAGTCAAATCACACCAAGGTACTGTTCCGAAAACCGGAAAAAAGCCTCGCGTTTTGAGCTCCTCAAATGAAATCCTCATTGCAATCTGCTCTGGTGATGCGCTCCTGTTTCGTCATTGTTAAGGCGATGAAGAGAATTGCTGTGCACTTAGGTGAGATGAAGTTGTACGTCTTAACTTATTTTTTATTCGTGTGAGGTAATTTCATAATTTTGTTCTCACTGTAACCCTAAAATATGATGCCTCAATTGTAATACGGTACCCATGTTGGTTGTTAATAAAATTGTTATTATCATTATCAGTATTATTATAATCATTATTATTATTATTTGTAGTGGTCTTGGCATACCTATCGCATAGCTGGGATGCCGACTACTTCGGAGAAAATGGTCTACTATCTGATCATTGTCTAAGGAAATTTGCAATTTTCCTAAGAAAAGTGCTCATAACGATGAGTTGGAAGTTGCTTATTCTTTTGCAAAATAATTTAAAACAATATTGAGAAGTTATTGGGGATGAACAAGGAGGGAATATGTACGTTGTTCCCCTTCGTGTTCAGAAAATTTGCCAGCGTGGTCTCGAATGTCAGAGAACCTGTTTGTGTGATTGGATCATATCGCTCGAATGAATCTTGCCAGTTTCATTAAACATATTTTAACATAAAAAAATGAATTCCGATGATTTCTCAATGAATAATCTTCAATCTAGAATGATCTTAAATCTGCCCTGAGACTTCACACTCATGTAGAAAGAATATAAGAAAAGTATGGTTGTATTCAAATAAGTCAAAACCAGAGGTGATTGGCTATCGAAATAAATAATAAAGTTCAACAAAAATCTGACCGGAACAGATCCATTGCGACTGCCTCGTTCTGAGATGTACCCATTAAAAGAGCCAGAAATGCCTTATCCAAAAGCCGGTTGTTTGAACCCAGGTGCGTCAACATCCTCTCGAGATCTCGCTTAGACACGAGATCAACCATGCCACTACTGACATGAAATTCTAATGACAATTTCCGAAATTCATAAATTCTCAATTCTCTGGTCCATCCTTTTTGTTTGTATTTAGTATCTACTGTCTGTTGAAAACTCTGCTTCCTTCCGCAGGGTGGCTTCATCCTGTGCGAATTAGGGCGGGATAATGTCAACACCGAGACTAAGTAAAATCGACTCATTGCAGTCAATTTAGGAGGAATCTTTTTCGTCGCCAGTCTAACTTTCCAGAACGAAGATCTAAGAGGCCAATTACATTGGCAATGAAGCATTCGAAAACTATTTCCCGAGAAGAGCTTTGGAAAGAAGACAAAAAGACGCGATTTCAATTAAAATGTTTCATTTAATACAGATTTTCAGTGGTGTTTTCAGAAGAGCTTATAGGGAAACCGGCCGATAATCAAAGAAACGCAATATATCCCGGCCTGTTTCAAATCCCGTAGGTTGTTGCTCCAGCAGCCACCTATAAGGCTAGTCAACAAGATTAATCTCAGAGAGCGTGGGAGGTTGTCCCACTAGGCGCAGCTCGAATAAAACCAAACAACGAGGAAGTTTTGCGGCACACTGACAGCGATCTTGTTGCAGATCATGCTGATGAATGCATTCACAACAGCCCAGCTGTTCACGCTGGCTGTCCCCTTTCATCGTGACAGCGATCGGTTTGTTGCAGATCATGCTGATGAATGCATTCACAACAGCCCAGCTGTTCACGCTGGCTGTCCCCTTTCATCGTGACCGTTTCGTTTGCGAGAATTGCTGTATTCCAGACTGTTGATGGCATCTCCAACCATCCTCCTGCTCACGCTGCTAGTCTCGTGATGTCATGACTCGCTTTGGTCGCCGGAGTTGTTGCAGGTCGGCTGTTGCAGGTCTGCTCAGCTCATTGTGGCTGTGTTTGTTTTATCATGACCGATATGTTCGAAGAAGTTGTTGCAGCCTGGGCTGAGAAAGGTATCCCAAATACCCTCATTCTGCTCACGCCGGCTGTCTCTTGTTGTAATGACCCACTTTTGTCTCCTTAGTTGATGCAGGCTGAGCTGGTAAAGGCGTCTTCAACCGCCCCTCAGCTCACGCTGGCATCCTCCCAGTATCATGGCCTGCTTCATTCGCAGGAGTTGTTGCAGATCAAACTCTGATTGTCTAGCATTCCGCGTTTTGTAACCGACGGTCAAATTATATGAAATATTTGAGAAATGCAAGATCTGAGGTGGATTAAATTTCTGTAAAACATACGGAAAATATGAACGAATTTACAAAACTAAACACGTCGAGGTAAGGGGAAAAACGATGGCCAAGTTGAATGGTTGCAATACGTTATCTTCATTGCTGCAACTCACATTCATTATCTCTGGAACACACATCCATCGTCGCGGCCAACACCTCCATGATTACTGCTACACTCATTCTTCACTGACATAACACATGTCTATTGCTGCTGCAATACGCATCCTCCATCGCTGCATGACATATCCACCATCGGTGCAACACACATCAATCATCATTTCTATACAGAATTCTTTAAAGATCCATCTGTGCGTGCGTCAGGTGAGAACGTGTCGTAGGGTCGCTCCAGGAATTTTTTTGTTGTGCCAAAAAAGTGTAACAGGGATATACTGAAGAGATTTTGACTCACACCAGGAATTCCTTCAAATGCGCCTCTCATAAGAGTGCCCATGGGGAAATAGTGTTTATAAAATGACTAGACTAAAGTGAAGAGCCAACAACCACTGCCGCACATGCTTCATCTCACTTCAACAGACCTCAAATCACAGGCCCTTTCCCCCAAATTCTCGACATCCTGTTTATCGTTAAGCCGGCATGCTCCTGCGGTCCCAGAATGCACACCCCCTGCATGCCCCTCCCCCACGCAAACAGTCCCGCACCCATCAGATCGACCATCTAACACTTCTTTCCGCACACAACAAGGTGGAGCCCGACCAGGGATACAATGTTAGAAGACAACATTTCACATCAGAATAATACCCCGATCACTTTTAGGGACAGCAATCTTTCTACTCTACCGACAATGTCGGTCTCGAGACTATGCCGGGAGGCTAAGCAGTCGACAGCACCACTCTTTCATGTGGTCAAACTGACACGAGGTCCAAAAACAAGTCGAGCCATCAAGATGCTAGGCAGTCGACAGCACCACGTCTTGCAAGTGATCACCAACTCATGAATAGCTGTTTTCAAGCAGTTTTGACAAATCGGTCAAGGGCCTCGAGCCGTATAAAGGCTCGCCAGTCAACAGATTTAAAACTCTATACACACATCAACACCAAAGTTCTGTGTTATTAAATACGAGAGGGTTCAACGTGAAACAACGAAACTCATTCCTACGCTGCGCGATAAATCGTACGAAGACAGACAGGGTGAATTCAATCTCTATTCATTAGAGAAGCGTCGAGACAGAGTTGAAATGTTCATAGTGTGGAAGATTAGGAAGGGCAAGGAAAACGTCGACTACCCGGGCCTTTTCCCTCAAAATGCGAGTGGAATGACTAGGAATAACGGAAACAAAATCGTTTGGAAACGTTTCTCACCTGACATCACGCACAATTTCTTCACGTGAAGAGTTATCGAAGAATAGAACAAACTTCCAGCGGAAGTTGTCAACAAAACGGAATACTATCAAATCGTTTAAGTCACAGCTCAATACTTTCTCCTAGAATTGCCGTTAAATATCTAAACCGTTCCCTTTCTTCATGTTTGAAAAGCAAAAATGACACACGAGCACTCTTGAACGTTCTACTCTAGATCTTATCCTCTTGCTATCAAAAAGCAACCAAGTTCCACTCTAAAGTCCTGTTGAACACACTTTCTTTATTGCTGCAACATACATACATTATTGCCAGAAGACATATCTATCATTGTTGTAATACACATTCATCGCAGCAACTCAAATCCATCACCGCTGCGAGACATATCGTACATCGCTGGACAACACATCTTTCACTGTTGCAACACGCGGACTTCATATTCGATTCGATAATTGTATCATCTTCAAAATACGCTTTGTTCAAGTTAACTTCCTGAAATGTAACTATTTTTTCATTTGGAATTTGGTTAACGATAACAGCAGTTTGTGTTGATCGGCCTGCCGCAGCAAGGACGCATCACGGATAGGCAAAAACACGCTTTGTTCAATAATTCTCTATCCAAACCTTGATGAAACGCGTTCGATTTCGATCTAACAAATCCAATCGGACTAACATTAAAATCTCAAACACTGCCTTATCAATAGCACTTCCAGTCTTGATCCGTAGGCAGATCAAGTTCCGATCGAAACTGACCGATATACCGCTCATTTCGTAAATATTCGAGTAATATTTTTATCATTCGTGAATCATGTTCTATTTACGCACGTTTAAACGTTTTCCTATCGCGGATTACATAATTAATCAGACTGTCAAGACTGCCAAGGGATATTTTCAGTTGATAAATGAAAATTCGGAGTTAATTTTCTAACAAGACAAATAACAAGTTGCTGTACTTTGAGGTATTCTTAATAGTTGTTTTAAGCTTTACCAATAAAAAACTTACACATATTGTGTATCGCAGAGTGACAAAATTGTCCATTGCAATCTGGAAGTTTTAGTAAATGAAATGATGTAAATATATGTATTTTGGTATGCAGACGCATGTAGGCAATGGGAGAAGCCTTTTTGAGTTGACAGTTTCGATCAATGAATTTTAAGTGTTCTATCAGAGTAGACCAAATAGACCACACTGTCGGTGTAGGTCTAACACATCCAATCCATTGCTGTTACCGAGCAACTGTGTTCTCTGAAGAGGAACAAGTCCCTTAAGCCACAGCCACAAATTAGTCAGCACTCAGCGATTGTTGTCTAAACGATGCAGCTGTTCTAAAATTTCGAACACCGGGGAAAACAAATTCTGTATTTAATATAAAATACGTAATGAATCTTTGGCCCTCGTAACAAACTGGTTTCATGATAAAATAATAATGACACCCATTTGAAGAAGCGACCAGTATTTAATAGAGGAAAAATTGAAGCACAATAAAAATATAATTATTTAGGTACATTCCACTCCAGTAGATTACTTAAAGAAATATCAGTTATATATGTATGCATACTAAACTACTGAAACTAAGATTTGCAATATCGGCATGTTTCGAGACCGCGTAAATTATATTTAACCAATTTCCTCCGACTGAAATATATGATGTTAACACAAATTATCAGATTAGTGATGTCACTTAGCCCGATTTTAATTGAAGTCAGTGTGTTCCTGCATTTAAAATGCAACCAAACATTCAATGAAAGAAAAGGGAATTCGAAAGAAGCAGAAGGAAAAACGGATCAGACGAAAATCAACAGTAAGCCTTTCAACATACACACCTACGTGGAGAATGTTTATCACGAGCGTGACCCCCTCATTTGAACACGGTCTTCTTCCATGCATGAAATCGTGCATCTCTTTTCCTCCACAACATCATCGCCGCCATATATA
>SDVV010028472.1:0-11952 GCA_016164225.1 Gammarus roeselii | reverse complement strand
ATTTTAAAGATAAACTCTCAATCGCAATCTGCTCTAGATACATATGAGAATATTCAATTTAGTAGGTATTTTAAAGATAAACTCTCAATCGCAATCTGCTCTAGATACATATGAGAATATTCAATTTAGTAGGTATTTTAAAGATAAACTCTCAATCGCAATCTGCTCTAGATACATATGAGAATATTCAATTTAGTAGGTATTTTAAAGGGGAACTTTCATCGCATTTAAAAGACCTATAATACCTACAATATTTTAACAAACGTACTCTAGACGCCAGGTCTTCTTGCGTTTTGGTTTCGATATCCCTGCACGGTCATTATATGTTTTTACGTATGCATGTAGTCATATCTATGCGCATACTTAAAACCATACAATCTTCATGTAGTCATATCGGAAACAAAACGTGAAAAGGTCTTATTTTTAGCGTCTATAGAATTTATAGGTACAATAGCGGAAGAAAATTCGTTTATGATTTAAAATAGAGACATTTTCAATTATAATTTTTAGCTCAAAATTTGAATTCATCGAAAATTTAATTGCTATCACCCACCTACAAGCTTTAATCAGACAGAATACCGTAAAAATTTCAATATGAAGTCGAATTCCACGTGGAAAAAGTTTAGTTTGTCTTTTCGGTTATAGACTAACCATAAGCTAATTTTCTTTCGCAACTGTACATTCGTTTAATAGGAGTACGTTATGTGTCGTAATGACAGATTTCAATACTCATTCCTTACTTTTGTATAGATCATTCGATGGTATTGGTGAGTCATTTGAGATATAGCTGCATCTGGTCTTAAAGCATCGATCCGAGAATGTATGCAGCAAGCATCATAGGCTGTGGGTACAACTTTTCACTCTGACCACTTGGAATTGGTTAGACTTATTCAGAGCAGTTACAGGTGAAGTTTGATCACAGTTGTTTACCATGAAGGTACATTTATTCAACCATAGCGAGTTACGTGGTTGACAGACCGACTTTAATACGTAGGTACATTTGTTCAACCATAGCAAGTTACGTGGTCGAGTGACCGACTTTAATACGTAGGTACATTAGTTCAACCATAGCAAGTTACGTGGTTGACAGACCGACTTTAATACGTAGGTACATTTGTTCAACTATAGCAAGTTACGTGGTTGAGTGACCGACTTCAATACGTAGGTACATTTGTTCAACCATAGCAAGTTACGTGGTTGAGTGACCGACTTTAATATTCTTTTGTTTGTTTCATGATGTGCTGGTATCAAAGCAGGACTCTGAGCTTGCGTTTAGCACAGTAGTTTGTGAACAACTCTTTGAAACTGATCACTCTCTATAGGCTTAGGCTCGGAGCAATTAACAAATCGTTAACAGATTATACGTTCACAAAGTGATCCAAGTTCTTTGTAACAAGAAACATTAAATAAACTGTCAATGCGTCAGATGACAATTTAATTATCCCCAATTTTACTTATAAATTTATTTCAATGAGACACGAACACACGGTCTTGATTCACGAAGCTCACACCAAAATCCCAACGGTCGCCAGGCAGAGAGATTCGCTTAGAGTTGCGGGCAAAAGGTTGAACCGCTGGCATGCGCCTTCACGCTTCAAACTACGTTGAATAGCTTACTGAGGTAAATGAACAGTAAAATCATCAATGGAAAAACTTCTATCCTCAACAAGATTCGATCGCGCGTCGTATGAGTCCAGCACGCTAGCCACTAAGCCATCCAGCACGTCAATAGAGGTGATTCAAGCTTTAGTGAGTATAGTATTGTTAATAGTCGACTACCAATTTCTCTGTTTACCACTGTTATTGAGAGACAGCACACCGTGACTACGGTGGGGTGGGAGCCTTTGTATGTTCCTCTCTGAAAGACAGCTAATGTAAATTAGTCATTATTTTATATTTTCTAGGCCTCGAATCAGATCCATTAGAGCCATTTTTTAGCGGTCAGATCTTTGACTTTCTCCTAGTTGAGCTGTTAATACTTTCGACCCACCCTAGACACTTTCTTACCAAAAATGTCGTCGAGATTCAAGGATTTAATGTGTAATACCATAAAACAAAATTGGACCCGTAAAAGACATGTCTATGATACTCAACGAATACTTTGCGACCAGCTTCACAGATGAGAATATGAATAATATACCAAAAGTCGAACTGCCTGGAGAAGTGCAACCGTTGCAAAATATTCACTTCCTCGTTGGTGAAGTAAGGAACCACTCAGCAAATTAAATAATTATAAATCTACAAGACCTGATGATCCGCATCCAAGAATGTTTTGAAGCCTCCCCGAAATCATAAGTAGTCCACTGACGGAATCATAAGTAATCCACTGACGGAAACGCACATATCACTACCAAATTCAATAAGGGCAGTAAGTGTGAGCCAGGAAACTATAGACCAGCCAGTCTTACATCTGTGGTTGGTTTTTATCAACAAGTTATACCTGTTGATAAAACAAATATAACTTGTCATCTGGAGAGGAACCACCTCATCAAGGAAACACAACGCGGCTTCAGAAGCAAACTCAGCTGCCTGTCCAATCTCCTGGACCTTTTCAACAAGGTCACCGAGATATACGATGAAACCAAAGCTGTCAACTTTATTTATCTGGACTTTCAAAAACCGTTTGATAAGGTTCCCATGAACGCCTACTGAGAAAAGTAGGCCCGCGCGGGAGCCTGCATGCGTCAGGCTAGCCAATTCAATCAAGAGTCTTTGACTGTGGTGGCGGCGTCTGGGGCATCGGCCCCGGCGAAAGCCCCTCAACCCACCCTGTTTCATGTCCTCGTAGGTGGGGATGGCGCCGTGTGCGCCGTTTCTGTGGTGTTGACGTGGACGCAGACTGTGCGCTGCCCGGGCCTAAGGCCCACCGACACTTTCAAGACCCCAGAGTCACGACATATACACTGAATAAATGATTTCGACACAGACATCGTTAGCAAGTTATCTAAATTGGGTGAATACACTAAACTCTGCCACAAAGCGGACTGTTCGCAAGATCGCATAACTATCCAATGGGATCTTAATAAGCTAGTGGACTGGTCTGATAAGTGGCAAATGAACTTTAATATTGAAAAATGCACTGATTAGCACATCAGATCACCAAATCTAAATTCTGCTCACGTGATGGCAGACTAGCATATGACTGAAGTCGACCAACAACGTGGTCTTGGAATATTAATCACCAAATATCTCAAGTGGAAGAACCAAGTGTAGGCGAGCTAGAAGAAAAGCAAAAGAATCCTTGGCTTTATATCCAGAAACTTCCGCCACATGTCCAGGGACATCGTGCACACGCTAGATACTGTACTCGTCAGACCTCAAATGGAATTTGCAGTACAATTTGGTCCCCTCACCGTAGAGGGGATACCCTCACCGTAGAGGGGATATCATCACCGTAGAGGGGATATTAACAAAGTCGAACGTGTTCAACACCAAGCAACAAAAATGGTTCCGGAACTGAGAATAAGGCATATCCTCAAAGACTCGATGAACTTAAACTGATATCACTTGAAAGAAGATGACTTATAGGTCAGTTAATATAAACCTTAAAATACCTGTATGGGCTTAATAGAGCTAGCCCTGAGGGCCTCTTTCACCGTCGTTATTACCCAAGGAACAGAAATATGCGCCAAAACTGCAGCTAAAGCCGTTCAGAACATCAGTGTCCGAGAACTTTTTCCCAATCAGGATACCAAAAATTTGAAAACGCAATCCAAATGATGTGGTCAACAGAAATAACATAAACATTTTAAAAACCACCTCGACATACACTGGGAGATTAATCCACCCACTTACTAAGAAAATGTGACGTTAGGACTATTGCTGCCAAGGTGGCAACAACCTCTGTTGGAGCCTTCTGTATTCGGCAACCCATGAACGATAGGCACCTCATCTAGGCTGGGCTAGCTACACTGCCAATTCAATTTTGGAGTGCTGGTAGAATGGCCTCTTTAACCCGTCCCAGTCCTACTACTATCAATAAATCGCTTTTGTTTCCATGCCAATAACTAACCGACTCTCTTTTGTGTACTTTTTTACAGACTCTCTTTTGTGTACTTTTTTATAATCGTGAGAGCTGTATTAAGTGTAAATTATCTTAAAATTAATCGCCTGTAAATAAGTGTGTGAGGTGTAATAAGTGCTGAAAATAAGTATAAGTTAACGCGCGCGAGCAGAGTGCGGAGATTTCCCCGGACGACGTTTGAGGATGCTTCCTACTCTGGCGGACTGCTAGGTCTACTTCGACAGGATGAGCAGGAGCGTCTTCAGGGACCTCGCCGGAAATCTTGTCTGCCGGTTCTGTGAGCTGGATGGCATTCTCGACCAGGGTACACTAACACTACACTAGTTAGTGTACGCTGGGCTCGACTAGGTCCTGGTGAGAGGATGGGATCCTTGCGGGGAAGGTCTTTGTCCTAAAGTAGCAGCTGCGCACTGTTGCCAGTGAGTATGTGGAAATGAGAGAGGAGATCGGCAGGACTTGTGAGTCCGTGGCAGAGGTGAGAGCCGAGGTACGTAAGGTCCAAGAGGGCGTTCTTAGTAAGCGCGATCTAGAGAGTTCCACTGCAGACCTCAGTAGAAATTTACGTTCTGATATGGAGAAGGCTAGTAAGGGCCTGGCGGAACAGATGAGGAAGCTAGTAAAAGTTAATGAGTTGGTGGCCCGTGCTTTATAACTGGATGGAGAGGCATCCCGGGTGAGGATTGACTGGGGATACCCAGTTCGATCGCGGAGGAGTCTTGGTGGTTCTGCTCTGACTTCCGACCGTGACGTCCTGGGTGAGAGTCTGCAACGGCAGCACGCATTCACCACTAAACCCATATCAGGGCTACAGTGGCTGGATATGAGCTCGCAACTCGCATCTACCCATATACTCAAGCCCGGGATACCTACTTCCCGTCAGGCCAAGAGGTCATCGGCTGTCCGGAAACTGAAAACCAAGACTAAATACCTCGGACCAAGACATCCGCGGATCGAAACCGCACCCAACCTCGACGGGGCGGCGTAGATTAGGATGGATTTCACTAGGTCCAGAACCAGTTCACCTTCGTGAACCGGCCTGCGTTTGTGATGCGAACGCGGAACATTTTTGAGAAGTTTACTGACCTAGATGGCGAAATTGAGACATTTGTACTAGGTGACTATCGTCCGACACCAGGCGGTTGAATTTGCTCATAGGTGTAAGACAAAGAGGCGGGTTATTTGCAAACCCGGAGCCACGATATAGAAGATCAAAGATGCCATTGCAGAGGTTGAAGTTTGCCATGTAGGCACCAATGATCTTTAAAGAACAAGGTCGGAAGATCTGTTAGCCAAGTATAGGCAGCTGATTTCTAACCTCAAGGCCAAAACAGATCAAGTTGCCATCACATTCATTTAACCGTGAGTGAATGATGATGACGAGCTATATAGCAAGTTCACCTATACAAATCGCGCCCTCGAGACAATTTGCAAGTCCGATCGAGTATCCTTCATCAATTCGATCTTTTCCTAAGAAACGGCCTTCACCTGAATGATGTAGGTAATGCCCGACTTGGCAGACTACTCCACTTGAACGCTAAGAAATACTATGCCCAAAAATTAGGGGTCCAGCGTGCTTTAAACAAACCAGTTTTGACCGCAAGGAAAAGGAACCCTACCTAGAGGGCCCTGTGCCCGCAGCAAATTCCCCGACGGGATCGATGACCAATCGGTTGATAAAGGAGGAAGAAGCTGCGGGCATGGTAGATGCGTTACAGGGCTCACAAGAAAACAATTCTAGGGATGGTCAAGATCCTGGTCCACAGCCGCCAGGTCGAGACCCCCAATGATGAAATAGTCGAAGACCGAGACGTGGACCGTCTTAAGGTCTTCTTCTGTAACACGCAGTCATATGCCACTAAGTTCGACGGACTGAGGGGGCTGGCGACTCGTTTGATATCATAGGCATAAACGAAACATGGCTCGATCTCCAGAGTAGAAACCTGGTAGCAGAGATAATTCTAACAGGCTACAAAATGTTCAGCGTGGACAAACCCACCCCTAGTAAGTGAGGGGCGAGTCCGTGCTGCACATAAAGGAGATACTGCATTCATTTCTTAGAGTAATGCTCCGCCACAGTTTCTTGCGATAAACTCAGCGCAAAAATCAAAGTGGCCCATGCGACACTGAAGCTGGCATGATGTACCGCAACAGTCACACCCTTGCGGAACAAGATGTCCAGCTCTATGCCTTGCTCTGTGAGCTGGAAGAAATTATTTCAAATAATCACGAGACTATCATCTTCGGCGACTTCAATCTCCCTTATATTGACTGGGTGAGCTAAACTTCACAGGCCCCAGGCAATAAACTAACGGAGTTTATCGCCGATAATGGCATGACCCAGTATGTTCGTGAACCAACCCGGGGGAACAACATACTGGGCATAGTCATGTCAACTGAGGAGCGCTTGGTGGGCAACATCCTAGTTGGCAACAAACTGGGGGGTGCTGACCATAACGCGGTGGAATTCACCATCAAAGTGCCCCGTCCATCCCCCAAGGGAGCTATACGCCACCCCAATTTTGCGCGAGCAGACTTCCAAGGGATGAGAGAACAACTAAGAGTGCTTAACTTAAACGAACAACTCGGAAAAGGTACGGTGGACGCTTGCTGCCGTATCCTCAATGAGAGAGTTCGCGAGGCCAGCGACCGATGTATACCTTTGAGGACAGTTGATCACGCTCAAAGGATCAGGCTTCCCTTGGTGGAACGTCGGAGTTGCAAGAGCCTTGAATCGTCGCGATCGACTAAATGCGCAACGACCGAGGGATGACACCCCAGAGGCGGCAGAACTGCATTGCCTGGCGTGTAGGACAGCCACTTGACTAGTCCGATCCTCTAAGCGCACGAAAGAAAAAAACATTGCGGATGACGCTAAAGAGAAAATTAATAATTTCTATCTCTACGTCAACGAGCGTAGACTTGCTAAGGACTCAGTTGGTCCACTAATAGATGAAGATAGTGTCCTCAGAACGTCACCTGAGAACATGGCCAGTGTCCTGAATAGCTTCTTCTGTTCAGTGTTCACAGTTGAGGGCCCCGGCTACGAACAAGATACTGTTTACGCTGGGGAAGTCAGCCTCAACGACTTTGCGTTCACAAGAGAGGGAGTGGTCAAACAACTTGAGGGACTGAACATTTACAAATCGATCGGTCCCGATGGACACCACCCAAGAGTTCTTTAGGAAACTCGAGAACAATTGGCGGAGTCCCTAACCCACATTTTCAACTTATCGATGACGAGTTACGAGGTCCCCGAAGACTGGAGATTGGCCAACGTTACGGCAACCTTCAAGAAAGGTGACCGACAATCGCCCAGCAACTAACGACCGATCAGCTTGACGTCGATCGAGTGCTAAATCATCAAGCGATTGATACGAAATCATCTCGTCGATCATCTGGAAGACAACGGACACATTCATAACACTCAACACGGCTTCCGCCGTAAGAGGAGTTGTCTGACGAATCTGCTGGACTTTTCAACGAGATGATCAACGTGTACGACCGCCGCAACGTAATCTACCTAGACTTCCAAAATGCCTTCGACAAGGTGCCGCACAGGAGACTGTTACACAAAGTCTCTGAGCTCGGCATTGGTGGCAACGTACTTCGCTGGCTGAGCTCCTGAAGAACAGGACGCAAGCAAAGAGTCAGCATCGACCAGGCTTTGTCCGAGTGGGTCCCTGTTACTTTAAGGGTGCCCCAGGGCAGTCTTGGGTCCTATTCTCTTCCTCATCTATGTAAACGACATGAATGCGGGGCTTTTGTCCAAAGTATCGAAATTTGCTGACGACACGAAGCTCTGCCATGCAGCATGGAGGGATGGAGACAGAGTTGAGATTCAACAAGATCTCAAAAAACTCGTCCAATAGTCGGAAGCGTGGCAGATGCCCTTCTCAGCTGCAAAATGTACAGTTATACACATGGGTTGTCGCAATGCTAAATTCAACCACACGATGGCAGGAAGCGATCTTGCAACTGATGACCAGCAGAGAGACTTGGTAGTTCAAATCTCGAAAGATTGAAAATTGGGCGCGCAGGTCGAGGAAAGTTACAAGGTAGCTAATCGTAACCTTGGCTTCATCTCCCGTAACTTCCTCTGCAAAACGAAGGACATTGTATTACCGTTGTACACGTCCCTCGTCCGTCCCCACCTCGACCATGCAGTCCAATTCTGGTCTCCACACATGAGAGGGGCATAGTCAAACTGGAACGAATCCAGCATCTTGCTACTAAGCTCATCCCGCAGCTACGCCACCACAGCTACCAGGATAGGCTGAAAGAGCTGGGCCTCATCACCTTCGAGCCACGAAGGCTGAGGGCCAGCTCATTGAAACCTCCGAATACCTGAAGGGATTCAACAACGTGAGCCTTGCCGGTCTCTTCGGCAGGGACCACAACATTTGTACCCGAAACAACGGGGCGAAACTTGTAGAAAAACGTTTCGCTACGACTATAGCGCAACACTTTTTCCCAATCGCAATCTCTCGGGCTTGGAACAACTTATCAGCTGCCGTAGTTGGCTCTGAATCCGTGGATGCGTTCAAGAACGCGCTTGATAAGCACTGTGCTACGTGACTCGTTTATTATTAGTAACAATAATAGCATCGTCGCTGGTAGTAATAGTTGGTAATTATTACTCATAATTTCATTATCAGTAACAATGTAATGATTGCTATTGCTGACCAACTCATGCGACTTGCATCCACCGCTTTTAACTATTAACATTGCAAGTACAGATAGACTGATAATACTGCATTGCAAGTAAAGATAGACTGATAATACTGCATTGCTAGTACAGACAAACTGATAATATCTCGATAACGATCATTCCTACAGCGACTCGCATCCACCCCTAAACCCGCGCCAGGGCCACCGGTACTGGGTGTGAGCCCGTAACGGTACTCGTAATCACCCATCCCGCAAGTCTACGAGGCCATCTGCTACCATAACGGACAAGCAGATGCAGGGACTATGGTATCCTGAAAATCGACATCGCCTATGAGGAGGGCTTGCTCAATTCGATGCGGCGGTGAAGACTTGATGGAATACCATATATTTTTACTTCTTATTTTTATTATGCTTATGTGGTATGGTGACAACATTCACCACCACACCCCATGATATATGAAAATCTAACCCACACCAAGAGGAGAGCTCCTGCTCAACTCTGTGATACGGCCTAGATTCAACGGGTATCATCCATTGATGAATTCAACGCATGGGAGAGGAAAGAAAGAAAAAAAATGGGGAGAGATGGACAGCAAATGCAAATTGGTGCGGATATAGTCTGCCGGTGACTCACCCCCACACCCCATGATATACGAAAATCGAACCCGCATCCGGGCGAGAGCTTTGCCCAACTCTGTGGTGCGACGTAGATTAGACAGATATCATCTGTTGTTGAGGCAATGAGTACTTCCTACGGAGGGACCTTGCTGACACAATGGTATTTTTCTTTCACTTTTCTTCCCTCCCTGAAGGAAAAAAAAGAGGAGAAAAATGAGGAAAGATAGATAACAGTTACGAATCAACGCGTGTGAAGTCTGTGGCAACTCAGCGGCTCTTGCTGATAAGCCGCAACGACGGTTTACCCCTACATCGCATGTTATGCGAAAATCAAACCGCACCAGGAGGAGAGTGTTGCTCAACTCTAAGGTACGACGTAGATTCGACGAACATGTGCGGGGGAAGTCTGCTGGCAACCCAGCGACGCTTATCGATGAGCAGCAACGGCGGCTCACCTCCACACCCCATGATCTGCGGAAATCGAAACCGCACAAAGAGGAGAGCTTGCTCAACTCTACGGTACGACGAAGATTCGACAGATATCACACATTGTTGAGGCAATGAGTATCCTCTTACGGAGAGACCTTGCCGACGCGATGATATTTTTATCTTCTCTTTTCTACCTTCCCTGTCGAGAGAGATGAGAAAGAGAGAAATGGGGATAACCTCCATCTGTTAAATCAGTGAGTAACTTCATATGGAAGGGCACTGTCGACACGATACTACTCTCTTTTTCTTCTCTTCTTCCCTTCGTGTCAGGAGGGAAGAAGAAAAAAGAGAAAGACAGACATTTCCGGAAAATTGTTCCCCTTGGGTGGAAACGCCGGTTTCCTAGTAGAACAACATTTTCTAGAGGTGCCTTTCGGACATCTCACCTTGAAATATGCTATATATCTAGGAGATGCCCCTCTGGTGTCTCACCCTGAAATAAATGAAATATAATGACATATATTGCAGATGTCCTACGGCATCTCATCTTAAAAGTTATTCCTTTATACAGTGTGAATGAACTAACCGTCTTATCTCTCTCTTGTAGCACAGATTCGGGCGAGACCTTGTGCAGCAGGGAACAGAGAGACGTATATGTGCTAACCTTCTCTCCGCAGATGTTCATTTTTTTCCAAATTTAAATACCGGTTTTGCCCTTTATGGTCTAAAACTTTATGATAACTGTTTAAAAAAAAATGCTTTTGTTTTTTTATACTAACTCGATGTTCGAGTCAATCTAAAAATTTAAATGTTGGTTAATTCATTTTTCTGGATTAAAATCTTGCAATAACTGTTATTCAAAATTTAAAATACTTCAGTTCCTTCTGACTAAACTCGATTCAACATAATTTCAAAACACAAATTTTCGTGCCTCCTTGGACCAAAGCATGCAATAATACCAGTTTTTTTATTTTAACTTCTCGTGTTTCTTTTGACCAAACTCAGGAGATGCCACGAGCAACTCTCTTCTAACGAGATGTCACTCCGACATCTTCCCTTGAAGTGCGACAGCCTTCAAGGAACCACTTGCGTGCAGAAGACTTAATCTTCCGGGCACATGGGGGAGGACCACTACTCGGGCAACTGGGTGTGGTGCTCCTCCCAAATGTGCACATACTTGTCAAAATTTAAATACCCATATGCTTCTGTGAAGTAGACTCAATACCTAGTTGGAGTAAATCTGACCCAACCTCTGGGACAAGCCGACAGGTATGCGCTCGAGAAAAAATATGAGTCCGCTGAGCGTATGGGCGTGTCCGTCTATGCTCGACCGTCTGAGATGCGACTGCCTGAAACCTGAATTCTTCACTTCCCATTCTTCACTGACACTCGACCCTTCTTCTACGGGGCTGAAATGCCTCGGGTAGTAGTAGGGTAGTAAATAGTATGGTGGTGATGGTAGTCGTGGTTTCTTTCCTTTCTATCCTTAAAACTTTATTTTTCTGTATGTGTGCGTGAATTTCTAAAGCCTCGTTAACTATCCCCCACTCTTCTTTCACTTCTCTCAAAAGAAACACAGGACATGAGCACTCGTGCTCGTTTGGTTTCTTTACTCTAATCTAATCTAATCTACTACTATTAGCTAAATATGTACTTCAGGTACAGATCCGTATGAGTGATATATCAGAATGGCAAATATGATCATGTTAGAAGAATCATATCTGTTTCCATGATACATGTTTTATATGTGTATAACCACGATTCCGGAATTATACAGAATACCGTGATACAGAACCATAAGAAGTCCTTTTAGCATATTTTCAGAACGATTTTAATATTGTAATTTGAATCTAATTTACTTCACTTTTGTCACAAGAACGTGGATTGTAGAGAAGATATTAAACTCGGTTCACCACCGGTGTTTGTTTGAGTTACTTAAGTGTCCTTTGGAAGTGCAACTCAGCCAAATGCATGCTGCATCAATTATTTTTATTTGTTGGAATTTATTAAATCAAACTGTGATGTATGTTTATGTTGTTTGTCTGATGAGCTATTTCTCGGCGAAACGTGTCATAAAGAATTATTGATCATCATTTAGCAAACTCAGTTCCTGTAAAACGTGTCATATTGAATGATTGATCATCATTTAGCAAACTCAGTTCCTGTAAAACGTGTCATATTGAATGATTGATCATCATTTAGCAAACTCAGTT
>SDVV010028471.1:0-11952 GCA_016164225.1 Gammarus roeselii | reverse complement strand
CACAACGGGGAGCTAACGAAACTCTGATCTCGTGCTTACGCCACAACGGGGAGCTAATGAAACTCTGATCTCGTGCTTACGCCACAACGGGGAGCTAATGAAACCCTGATCTCGTGCTTACGCCACAACGGGGAGCTAACGAAACTCTGGTCTCGTGCTTACGCCACAACGGGGAGCTAATGCAACTATGATCTCGTGCTTACGCCACAACGGGGAGCTAACGAAACTCTGATCTCGTGCTTACGCGACAACGGGGAGCTAACGAAACTCTGATCTCGTGCTTACACCACAACGGGGAGCTAACGAAACTCTGATCTCGTGCTTACGCCACAACGGGGAGCTAATGAAACTCTCAACTTGTACTTACACCACCATGGAGAGCACATCAAACTATCCACCCGAGAAAGCGCCGTAATGTGGAACAAATAGAACTACCCACCCATGCTTATACCACAATGGAGAGCACATGAAACTATCCACCCGAGAAAGCGCCGTAACGTGGAGCAAATAGAACTACCGACCCGTACTTACACCACAATGGAGAGCACATGAAACTATCCACCCGAGAAAGCGCCGTAACGTGGAGCAAATAGAACTACCGACCCGTACTTACACCACAATGGAGAGCACATGAAACTATCCACTCGTTCAATGGTCGTAATGGGAGCAAATGAAACTATCCATCTGAGCTCACACCACATTGGGGAGCCCATAAAACTATCCATTCTTGCTGTCACATTGGGGAGCCCATAAAACTATCCATTCTTGCTGTCACATTGGGGAGCCCATAAAACTATCCATTCTTGCTGTCACATTGGGGAGCCCATAAAACTATCCATTCTTGCTGTCATATTGGGGAGCAGATAAAACTTTCTTTCCGTGGCGATGGAACAGTCACCAGTGCCAAGACGTCAAAATGGGAAGCAAATGAAACTATTCCCCATTCCGACGTCACAATTGGGAGTAGATGGTACCATGTTGTGACCATATAATTCACTGGACTTTCTTTACCTACAACTACCATCACTTCCTACAGTGCCTCTCTCATAATAGAGGCTTGGTTCTCTTTACATACAACTACCGTCACTTCCTACAGTGACTCTCTCATAATAGAGGCTTGGTTCTCTTTACTTACAATTACCGTCACTTCCTACAGCGCCTCTCTCATAATAGAGGCTTGGTTCTCTTTACCCACAATTACCGTCACTTCCTACAACACCTTTCTCATAATAGAGGCTTGGTTCTCTTTACCTACAATTACCGTCACTTCCTACAGCGCCTCTCTCATAATAGAGGCTTGGTTCTCTTCACCTCAATTGCCGTCACTTCCTACAGCGCCTCTCTCATAACAGAGGCTTGGTTCTCTTTACCTCAATTACCGTCACTTCTTACAGCACCTCTCTCATAATAAATGCTTGCTCCTCTTTACCTACAACTACCGTCACTTCCTACAGTGCCTCTCTCATAATAGAGGCTTGGTTCTCTTTACCTACTACTGCCGTCAATTCCTATTGCGCCTCCCTCTCTTATAATGAAGGCTTCGTTCTGTTTACCTACAACTACCGTCACTTCCTACAGGCCTCTCTCACAATAAAGGCTTGGTCCATCAATGCAGTGCTCATAACCATGTGAAAGGTCACCGAGGTCTATGCCACAAGTGTTGGATCTTACCCAAATATTAATTTTATCAGGAACTGTTTAATTAGTGCGAGGCCATGCCATTCTATGGACATGACAGTTCTTGTTACTGCTTCACTGAACTGATAATCCGCTAAGCAACCTTCTGTATTTCCCTCGCTTTGTGCTGGTTCCAACGGTTGTATTCCTTGAGCGTGTCAGTTAAACCACATTTATTACATTGTGTTTTCAACCCGTCACGGTTGCTTATTAGTTTGGCTTATGACAGAAAATAATATGGTACGGCTCACGAACGAGCACGTTTCATCTTGAAGAGGCTGCACGCGGTCACCGACCGTGATGAAGCCCTGCATGGACCTCAATTGCTCTAATTAGTCAACCAACGAGAGCCCAACTTTGTTTAAATAATAAACAGGGGACACTAGCGTAACGTGTACAGGAACACCCACAATATTTTGAATGGGTTGGGTATTCTAAAAAAAAAGTGCTCTCCTGCATGATTATGAGCTCGCTATATAACAAATTCATTGGAAAATGCTACTAACACGGACACAGAATGTTTATCGGTGTGCCACTAATACGGACACAGAATGTTTATCGGTGTGCCACTAACACGGACACAAATATTTATCGGTTAGTTGCACTAACACGGACGCAGAATGTTTATCGGTGTGTTACTAACACGGACACAAATATTTATCGGTTAGTTGCACTAACACGGACGCAGAATGTTTATCGGTGTGCCACTAATACGGACACAGAATGTTTATCGGTGTGCCACTAACACGGACACAAATGTTTATCGGTGTGCCACTGACACGGACACACAATGTTTATCGGTGTGCCACTAACACGGACACAGAATGTTTATCGGTGTGCCACTAACACGGACACAAATGTTTATCGGTGTGCCACTAACACGGACACAGAATGTTTATCGGTGTGCCACTAACACAGACACAAATGTTTATCGGTGAGCCACTAACACGGACGCAGAATGTTTGTCGGTGTGCCACTAACACAGACACAAATGTTTATCGGTGTGCCACTAACACGGACGCAGAATGTTTATCGGTGTGCCACTAACACAGACACAAATGTTTATCGGTGTGCCACTAACACCGACGCAGAATGTTTATCGGTGTGTCACTAACACGGGCACAAAATGTTTATCGGTTGAGCCACTAAAACGGACACAGAATGTACAGTAGCGAAACAAAATCGGTAAAATTTTAAAATTTAAACATGAAATATATTTTATTTCCAGAAGCTATTAAGAAAACTGTTACTATGTATAAAAAATATTTGTTTCTTAGTTGAAGGCTTAAGGTAAAAAAATATTAATAGTGATAGCAATAAATAATTGTCAAATAAATATGTAGGCTTAGGGGTCCATTTCCCCCGACGCCCAGAACCGAGCCTACGTGAGCTCTCCCGTAGGGCTAATTTTGGTGCCCTCTTCTATTTCCGAATTCAAATTTAATTTAATGATATAGATATTTTTTGCTACACATTTTATTATAATATCATGTATATATATTGTAAATTGTTTTACGTTCAGCATTGATAATTTTCAACAGGTGACACAAAAAGTATTTTTTTTTTCATGTACAAATAATATTGAGTTATCTAGTTTTTAGTTTGTAAACGGTTATATTTTTGATAATCTGGATAACACAACGGCATTGATGGACTTCTAACCACACTACTAAAATCAATAAACATTCTTCAGGGAATTCACTGGTAGCGCATTCATGTGTGAAGGAATGATTTTGATTCCTGATGTCGCTATTTTGCACATTGCAGTTAAGCGGACAATACTGAATGGCATACCATACCTCAGATAATTCTTCTTAGAAAGAATAACCGGTGTTCGATCAAACAGATTTCTGATGTTTTTTATCACTCCAGATAGAAAGCTATCTAAAAATAGTACGTCGCCGCTGTATCTCTCCATTCTCCGTCTCCGGAGATATCATTTCTCCGCAAACCCCCGCCTTTGGTATGTTCGTTTGTCCAGTCTATGTGGCGCAGGGCAGAAGCCTTTCAAGTGAGGTCTTCAACACCTTGTTCTTCGTCTCCTTCATCAGTTGTAGTGTCTTGGGCGTTAACCCTACAGTGAACAGGTCGCAGCTCACTCAGTTCACAGTTAAATCTGGTCGCGCCGGTCAACGTTATTGATGATACGCAACGCATTGGTGCTAAGATTGTTATAGACGAGTTGATGAGCAGCCTAGAGCGGTGTAGCGTGTGATTTAAGTGATTGCTCTTTGATGAACAGTCAAAACTAAATAAAAATTAATGTTCTTATCGTAATCAGTGAGGCTTTTGAAAGAATTGTGCGGGTAAACATTGAGTGATTTTGTGGTGTGGTGTTGCTGATTTACTTAGTGGTTCATGGATTGTGAATGAGACTTGGACCAAACATATGCAAGTGTTGAGTTGTTCACTCTGCAGTCACTATATGGCAGAGGGCATGCAAATAGTGATGGTATCGAGCACTCACTTATGAGTGATTGAGCCGTAATTTATTGAAAGTAGCTCTGAATATTAATTTTTTTAAAACGTCCAATATCGCCTACTATTCAGCACATATTATTCCTTAAATGATTGTCTGAAGAGTGTTGCTTCACACAACCAACAACTTACCAAGCTTCTCAGAACCTTCATGTGATTTTGCTGATTGAAGTCCGCTGCAGACCCTCAGTGTCAATAATTATTTGAACGAATTTTTATTTGTGTCCATGTTGTGTGTTATGCAAATTAACCAACACGAAAGGAAGGCATCGTCTGATCAGTTTCGTGACATCTGTCTGATTGACTGCTCTCTTGGTAGGGCCTCGAACCCTGGACCATCGAACCCTCATATCAACGCTTAACTAATGTCACTATATTTCCATTACACGGATTTTAACTGAAACCCCTTCTATTTTATGATAATTTCCTTACTTAACGATCCTTCAAGAGTTGTAAGCGTATTTCCTTCCTGGAAACTTTATCCCGAGGGCCGTGAAATATCCACCAGATACGCCGCTGTCCCTGTGATACCTGCAAATGGAATTATTCCAAAGGCAAAAACCTCAATCACTCATCAATCTTAGCGGCAGAAATAATCAAATCCTAAAGACAATTGGCTTAGAAAAGAGCTAGCATAGAACGTGCCATAGAAACCTCATATATCTTCATTCTATTTTCAGCATACATGCCAACGATTGGCTTGGTAGACCATTACTGACACGTAGGGTTAAGGGCGCCACGCCACGTAAGGTCAGGAGTGCCACGCCACGTAGGGTCAGGAGTGTCACAGCACGTAGGGTCAGGGGTTGCACGCACTTAGGTCTCGTAACAATTTATTCAAGATACGAGGGTTATCTCTGACTGCAACAGTTGGGCGTGCCCTCTACCAGGCGGGTGTGGGCAGGGGGCTCATTGCGCGGGCCATACATACCTGTGCTGGAGCGCCTAGAGAGTGACTCGCCGTCCAGTGTACATCCTGGTTCAGAAACTGTATCCTGTCTACGCCTTGTGATAGTAGATTATTAATCCATTATCTGACCTGGTTTTACAGTGTAACATTTTTTTTGTGTATGATATTTCAACGGATATCAACAACCAATGATCTCCCGATCCTTAAGGGACAAAATCACGTAAATGATTAAACTGCGGGTTATCAATCGTGATTGTAGTTATTTGCGACGCACTAATGCTTGGAATATTTGACAACGATCGGAAAAATAGGTTCTGAGGTGCCACCTCCCAAACTAGAACATATGACTCTTGTGTTGTTTCTTATGAAAGTCAAGAGGAAATTCAAAATATGAAGTTACTTTATTTCACTAACAAGTCAGTCGTATTAAAATACTTTTTCATATAAATAATTAGAATCGTAGATATTGATAGAGACACTAAATCATCTTGATTGTGGCTATTCAGATGGATCGTTTCAAGGTATATTCCCTTGACAATTATTTATTGTTATTGCTATTATAATCGGTCAATAAATCTGGCACAGCATTTACTCCATTTGAATTATTATCTTGAGATTTAAAAAACTTTTTTTACTGACATTCACTAAACGAGGTATATGCACTAAAAAAAATTGTATCATCCTATTCGTGTAAAATTGAATTGACAGACTTATACAAGTTTCCTTTTCCCTCGTCTTAACGTGTTCTTGTTGTATTATTTATTTATTTAACTCTTTATGGGGCCCTGCACTGGCCGTAAATTGTACCCACCGCATTTAACCCTATGGAAAATTGAAGTTAATAATAGGCATTTTTCTTTGAACTCAACTTCCAATCGCCGGTCAACTTCAATCAGTGCGGTCACGCCAGCGATAAACAGGGCGCAGCAAACAAACTGGGTCAATGAAATACATTCACATTCGTCGCATTTTTTTAATCGAGTGATTACTTCTATTTAAACCTAATTCAATATATCCTACTATAAAGCTATTGTGTGCTTGCGAAGTGTGGGATATTCCATTGCTATGTTATGAGCACTGCCGTAGGGCCTACAACTTGCGTTGCAACGGAAGCGGGAGGGAATAGCTGATCCGCTGCGGCCTCATATGTAACAAAGATCGCTGCAATCTCATGATGATTTTAATCAGTGATAGTACGATAGCAAAAATAGCTATCAAAATGTATTCTATACAGATTTGAACAAAATATTGCGAATAAAGCTACTTTTTAACCTCGGTAGTACGCATTGTTTGAGTTAAGCTAACTGATTCGACCGAGCGGGTTATTAATGAACACTTTTGAACACCTCAATTCTTCTTTCCATCTGTGATCGGACCCGACGGGAGCTCGTGAGCCACTGTTCATAACACAAGGAAGCATGCATCCATTCTAGATGCTGCAACGCTAAACAAATGATGCATAACTCATAAAGCAACCT
Organism: Gammarus roeselii; assembly: GCA_016164225.1. Lineage (NCBI taxonomy): Eukaryota > Metazoa > Arthropoda > Malacostraca > Amphipoda > Gammaridae > Gammarus > Gammarus roeselii. The sequence continues at coordinate 5,409 of SDVV010028471.1, read as the reverse complement.
TTTATACTCGGATTTGCTTCAAAAAGTTCCAAATCATGAAGACATTCCATGACGCTCTTGCATCTGTTTCCCATAAAATATTTGCCATTTTCCAACAGCACTACATCTGTCAAATACGTAAGGGACTTGGATGAAAAGCCCAAGTAGGTATCCATCTTTCGACCCATCATCCTACTCACTGGTGTAAACTGTCCCTCAGTGCACCTCCCGGACGGTAGGTAATCAATAGCTGAACCACGGCTATTGATTTTCTTTCTTCGTCTTCTCCTTCCGGTGCCCATTCGTCTCCCGGTGAATGTTCTTCTCGGCTCGTCCGAACAGGCGACGTAGACTCAATTCGCCAGGAGAGCTGAGTTTGTCTTGTATATGCAAGGGCTCGTCTTTCTTTCGCGTCCACTTAATCTGTACAACTTCCTTCCGGGAATTTATTCATTTATTTCGTCTGGCTTGACTATTAGATCGGAGGGGGGGGGGATTGGGATTTTGTATTTAGTTTTATTTTTTGCTGCGTGAGCTGTTGCTTTGATACATGCGAGTCGAGAAAAGTAATGAACCCAATATTTTTATGGTTGGGTATTCCAAGTACTATTATACTTTATTTTGATCCGTGTGCCGAGTCGCTTTAGGATTTGAATGACAAACTCCGATATTTGCTTGACTTCTGAAAATTCATAATGTAATTATGGATTTCAAAACCTATTCAGATCTGTTTAGTTTCTTTAACTTGCGTTTTTTGTGCTATTTCTTTCACTTCCTCTATGATATTGGTGTCGATTTTGTTTAAATCTCGGGCAGAATTTGGCTCATACAGTATATTTTAGTAAACGACGGATTTGTGTACTTTTGGGCACTTGAGCACGATGGAAATATATGCAGAAGTGCACGATGGATTCTGTCAGTTAGAATAGAATTTGATGAAAACAATAGCCAGATCTAATGAATTCAACTATTTTGTATGTTAGATAACACTGTTAGCTACTACACCTACATATGCCTTTGATGTTAGAACTTTTAGTTTGAACGAAACATTTATCTGTTTCCAGTATTCAATTTTGAGGTTGATACAATAAGTACAGATAATTTAAATCGTAAATAAAAATTATGCTTATTATGAGAATGTCTGCCGGCGTAAAAACAATACATTTTCACAAACCTTAAATAATGGAATGGTTTTCTCAATAACCTTGATATTGAATTTGAAAGTAACGAACAATCAATACCTAATTCATGCTAAGTGTAAAACCATCGCCGCTCTGTGAAGAGTAATCAAATGCCGACCAAGCCAACGAACCTCCCCCTTGCTGTCTCCGCATCCACACGGCGCCCAACACCTGCGCTTTGAACAAGCTTTGTCCCTAATTGCGTACTTTTAAGCCAGGCACAACCAAAAAAATTACTGTGGCTGTTGCTTGCGACGCTGGAAGATCATTTGTTCTGATAATTTTCATCAGCAGGTTTTTGCTAACAGATATACATTGATGTTCATTGATGCTCATTGCAATGGTCAAACAAAATAAGGCATGGGTGTTTATTTAGGAGCAAAATAAATGTGTACATTAATTAGTCCTCTGTGCCGCTTTACAATGTTATTCGTGATAACTACATGAAGATGGATGACTGTACCCAGCAGCCTCCTCCTTCCCCTCCACCTCCATCTCCGATTCCGCCCATTCTGTTCAAGTCTTGTGTACTGTCGGCGGCTGTAGTCGCGACGTCGCCAGGTTCCGAACGCGAGCCCTCTCCATTACCCGATGATCAACTTCCTCTGACCAATGGATCCAGTCTCTTCGTTAGCGACTCGAGCTCTTCATCCTTCAGTTCACTAGCTTCGGGTGGCGAGGAATTCAGTGCGTCCCTCAAAACAACACGGATTGACCCTGTGCAAACTGTAGAATCGGCCAAAACAGGCACTAAAAGTATAGAGACAGTGATCGGAACTAGAAATCCTAGAGCCTCAGTAAAGTTGGGTAGTTGTGGAAGCTCCCCTGGCATTGATCATCGTGTGATCAAAGCAGTAGAACTTGAGAAGGGCCTTCAAAATCTGGGGAAAGTGATCGACTTCCGGACAAGGGCTAATCTTTCTGACGTTGATGCTAAGGAGTCCCCGTCAGGACTATTGGTGGGTTTTACAGACTCAATTGGGAGTTTTCAGAGTAGAGATGATTCTCTTGCACGAAACGATGCCAATAACAGTTTAAGAAGCAATTTACATGAAACAGAAAAATATAAGAAGGAATTGAAAAGTGTAATGAAAGATCCTTGTCCATCCACGAAGAATGGCCTCAGAAGCCCAAGACGAGTGACGTTTCTTGTGGAACCCGTTGTGAAGCCCTTGGCAAGGTTATCAGACCCATACTTTTCTCTAACCAACAAAACTCTTGAATCCATTGATGAAATGAATGAAGGACGAAGCAGCAATGCAGAGCAAAACCCAGATATTGATTTTGAAGAGTATCAGTTCATGAAAATGGAGAGGATTGATATGCAGAGAAAACTGGAATGTGCCCTGCGTCGAGGGAAGAATAACACATGGCGACAGGCCGGTCGGTATCATTGCACTCAGGGCGACTTGAACAACACCGAGGACGGTGCGCAAGAGGAATTACCTCGGCATTGGATCAAACATCGACGAAACTCAGCTCCATGCAGTAAGTTATCGATGCATTTAATCAACGAATTCTTTATTTGACAAGGTTTGGGTTGAAGTAGGTCAATTTGGCCTTTCTGTTCACTGATTTCATGTTTCTGCTAAAATTTTGTCTTGAATAAACCTACTCAGAATTTTCCAGGTAATCTTTCAACCTTTGTGTGAAACCCAGGGATATTTGTTTCACGTAGATTATAATTGAGTCCTTTCTGGATCGCCCACGAATTACAATTGAATAAGTATTGCAAAGATTCGTGAGTTATTCAAAGCACAAAAAGGTATTCACTAATATTTGAGGTATTTCTACGCGCACTGCTTTTCGTTAATGTATTCTATCTGATTCGTTCTTAAAGAACGAAATAATGTAAATTTCAGGTTTCTTTAAGCGATTGAAAACAATTGAAAATTGGCTCACGATAGAATTTATTTTCTTTAGTGAGACGCGAGCTTGAAGGCATAGGAAGCTATGTTCCTTGTGTAAAAAAATGTGCACTTTTTTTCATGGGTTCAACAAATCAAAATCAAACTAAGAGGTAATGAAACATGCAAGGGCGCAAGCGGATTTGACCGGCACAATGCAAGTAATTCGTGCTAGGGCTCCTCTAACGTCAGTTTTCTTCCAAATGGCAGCATTTCCCTCCTGAGCCCCAATGTATATCATTCAAGATAAATTTACCGTCAGTGGAAATATTTTTAAGTCTTCTACCTCTTGACTTTTCTCTTGCTCTCCACATCTTCCCGCTTTGCGTATTTGTTGATTCTCTTTTCGTTATCCAAGAAAGAGATACGTGTTTCATATGTGTGTCAACAAATTCAAATCTGAAGCATTGATCACGGCCCAATTAAGGCGGAAATGATTTGAATTCGTTTTGATCTCAGTCTTTTCATATCTGTTCAGATGCTAAGTGAATGCTCTATTTGATGTGAATCATCTAAACTCTATGAAAAAGATAATTTTACAACTGCACAAGAACATGCAAAATTAAGGGCGATTTCTTACAAGACTTCCCAGCAAGCTACTTCCTCTCGCCCCTTCCTCACCTGCGCCTACGCAAGAGTTAGACGAACTTTTCACAGTCAAGTTTATTGGCCTTAATTTTATATTTTGTTCGTGTTTCGGCTCAAGTCGCTCTAAAATGATTCCCTCCCAGTGTTTTTCTTCTTTAATAGTGAACACAGGGTTCAGTCGACCATCATAGCTCAGAGCGGAAACATATATTAAGCAAGATCATTCTGTTACGTGCAGTTGTTAGAAAGTATGATTCGCAAAGACTAAACCCCATACATAAGCTTACAAGGATTCATGTTTTACAAATTATTTTATTACAAAAACAGCATCGTTTAAGGTGAAAACTTGTTTCGATACAAAGACATAAAAACTTGATAAGGGTTGGAGGTTAATCAAGTTTACCTTAAAGCATACGTTAAACGTGGCTTGGAAGTGTCGAAACGTGTCAACATACACTCCAATTTTTTAGTTCTATTGAAATTGATGAGTAAGTATTCATAAATAAATTTTTGAATGGTTAATTTCCTTAGTTATGTGCTGGTGGTGTGGCAGCTCCGTGCATCTAAAGGCAAATATGCTCACCACTAATTGTAACCCGCACACCACTGATTCATGGCGGCTTCCTATCAAACACTTCCTGACTATTAGCACCTCCTTGTTCTACCCTCTGGCATAGACAAGAAAAGCGGAAGATGGCTCTTGTGATCCCCAATCAGGCTTAGGAACGTGCGAGGTCGCATCCGTAACAACCCGGCAGAGGGCGCTTTATTCTGCAGCATTAGGCTCTGGGCTGGATGACTCTGACAATGAATAGACAACATGGTAAAAACGAGTACTGAGAGGGATGATAAGACCATAGAATAAGTATTGATGTAGAAGGACACTATTTAAATTGACCCGGCTGGAAAATTTTCAACGTTGAAACGTGTTTGTTTGCCTCAATGACAATAAAAACTAAGAATACAAAGAGGTGGTTGTTAACGTATGCAAAGATAAGAGATTAGCTCAAATTCACAACTGCGGTCCCGTTTTCTGCTGCGACTGGCTGAGTAAGACTACGGCTGCAAGGAATATGAGGCCGAAGTATCCTTCTATATCCATCAATTTGAAACCGCGTCTTTGGGATCGATGTAATTATTGGGTATCAGTACATCATGTATTGGCAAATGTGTCCTAGGTCAATGGAACGATATTCATAGGTCAGCGAAATCGTTTTGTTAAACTCAATACCTCTCTGCGGGAAAAGGATTGAAAAGGGCATGGGGAATATGGCGTCACTATTTGACTTGAGAAATTAATTTTGCTTCTTATTATATTTTAAATACATTAATTGACAGACATCTAAATATCATAATAGAAATTCAATTATCGACTACGTTGTGATCTCACTAACTCAATTTGTTTTAATGACATTGGCTCCTCAATGTCTTTTCGTGATATCAAAACATTATTGATTTCGAAGAGCTATACTTGTTACGACAAAAATGTATCTCACCAAATGAAGAGTGTACGAGCGGCTCTGCGCGTGCACGTCGTGTTACTCTGTAAAACGTTATGCGCCGCATCTCTTTACATTTTTATAGTACAATTGAGTATCAACCTTGCACAATATGAACCCGAATACATGATTAGTAAAGATTAGGAACAAGTTTAGCACACAGAAACAGAAGGTGGTCCCCGATAAGTAAAATAAATTATGGGCAAACAAACCCAATTCCTATAGTGACCTTAGTAGGAGGAGTCTGTACTCCCC
>SDVV010028470.1:0-11952 GCA_016164225.1 Gammarus roeselii | reverse complement strand
GTTGTGTGAGTGTGAGCGTGTGAGGGTGTGAGGTGCGCCTTGCCGTCGGCCACCCCCCTTTCTGGGGGATGCGGCCTAGTGTCTGTATCTGTATCTTGACAGTTGTTAAGTATAGATTAAAGAAAATGTGCATAAAATAATTGGAAAAAAGGATAACAAACAGAAAGAAAATATAAAATAAAGACATAAAGCAAGAGAAAAACATAAGAAAAAATAAACAGAAAAAGTGAAGAAAAAAAAACTATTATTATTATTATTATAACAGTAACAGAGGAAAAAACTACAGGGAAGGTTGTCAAGTGGAGAAGAGAGATACGTTATGGAGTTTCAGCAAAAATGAGGTAGCGAAAAGGAGTAAACAAGGCATAAGCATTATCAGGAAAGGGTTGAGAATGAGTGAGAGTGAAGAGTGAAGAATAGGAGGGTCTGAAAGGAAAATAGGGTGTTCACCTTCCCCCCCGGGTTGGATCGTGACCACGTGCGACCCGTGAACTAGTAGCTTTAGGGAAGGGGTAGAAGCAGGAGAGGAGCATGACTGGGGTGATGAGTGATAGGACCAATAACAACATTGAGTGAATTAGTAAGGAGATTGTGAGTAAGTTAGAGAAAAGAATAGGTTCTTGTGTTCTGAGATGGTTTGGGCACATGGTGAGAATGGATGATGGGAGATGGGTGAAAAGGGAGCTGGAAGCAAAGGTGAGTGGACATGGACCATTGGTTAAAGCAAAATTTGGGTAGATGGATAGTGTGAAGCAAGCATTAGGAAGAAGAGACATGTGTGGAGGTAGTTTAAGAGTGTGCAATGGATATGAGTGAGTAGAACATGGTTGTGAATGGATGAGTTTTGACACTGCCCTGATGTGCCTTCTCGCCCTTAGCTACTCGTTGAGAAACGGGATGGTCATGAGTTGTTAGAGAGCCCGGTTACTAAGATGCAGAAGGAGTAAACCAGTTATTGATGTCAGGCCCTGCTGCTGACAATGATCTCGGACCTCACTCCTGACCTGGAGTGTATGTTGAGGGGTTTCCTGGCCAGACCATTTAGCACCAAGCAGCTAAATTTTGATTGTTTGTGAGTGTATGAGAGGAGTGTGAGGTGCAACTTGCAGTCAGCCACAACCCTTTCTAAGGGGATTGAGCCTAGCGTCTGTGTCTGTAGGAAAGCCTAATGGCAAGTCCTTGACCAAGTCAAATTTCTCACAGTGGGACTTGACCACACCATTTATTAATGAAATACTCATGTTAATTTAATTTATTGCTTGCACATTTGATGTGAACAGCCAGAGATCTGGCAAAGTTCCAAGCATGAAAAGTAGTAAATATAAACCATTGCATATAGTGCTGTTTTCTACTATACTAAATGCATGTATTAATGGTGAAGCCTTAGCCATGTCAGCATGTATTAATGATGGAGCCTTAGCCTTGTCAGTCGTCAGCAGCAGGGCCCGACAGTTTTCACTGGTTTACCCTCACCGCATCATAATAGCCTGGCCCCCCCACCCACAAAGATGGGGGGGGGCAGGGGGGCTTTCCCAAGGGCGGGAAAGTCCATCAGAGCAGCGTCAAAATCAACCATTTACGAGTCTTCTCCACTCACGCCTATTCATTACACGCTCTCTCGCTACTTCCACATTCATGTCTTTCCTTCCTAACGCCTGCTTCAGACCATCCATCCAAACTTTGATCTACCTCTAGGCATGCACCCACTCGCCTCCGCATTTATCTCCCTTTTTACCAATCTCGCTTCATCCATCCTCTCCATGTGTCCGAACCATCTCAGAACACGCGAATCCACTCTGTTCTCCAACTTCTTCACCATCCTTGTTCTGATTCGAACCACGTCGTTGGTGATCCGGTCTCTCAGCGTTACAACAGCTATGCTCCTCAAACATTTCATCTCATAAACATTCAACTTTCTTCTCTCCTCTGCTCTCACCCCCCCCAAGTCTCAGCTCCGTAGAGCACAGTTGGGACAACAACACCCTAATACAGCCCTCTCTTTGCTTCCATCCCCAACGTCCTACAGCTCACTACACTTTTCAGTGCACCCAACACTGTACACCCCTCCTTCACTCGCTCCTTCACTTCAGTTTCCACTAGTTCAGTTATCTCCACATGGGAGCCCATATGCTTAAAACACTGAACTTCCTCCAAGAGCTCTCCATTTAGGGGGACTAATTTTGCTTGCATCAACAGTCCTCGAGCATCTCATTACTTTACTTTTACCCAAGTTCACTCGAAGCTTCCTCCTCTCAGACACTCTACCAAACTCAGACACTAGCCTGCATAGCTTCTCCTCTGAATGCGCAACCAGTGACGTATCATCCGCAAATAGCAACTGGCTCAACTGCAAACTCCGCCCAATCGCTTCCAACAGTTCCAAGCCACGATCCAGCACACTCGCGTTCACCTCCCTGACCACTCAATCCACATAGAGGTTGAACAGCCAGGGAGATGTCACTCAGCCTTGTCTCGGTCCCACTTTCACTGTGAACCAATCACTCACCTCGCTTCCCACTCTGACATATGCTCGGCTGCCAACATAGAAACTCTGCACCGCTTCCAATAGATGTCTGCCCACTCCATACAAACTCAGCACCCTCCACAGCGCTTCCCAGTCAATCCTGTCATATGCCTTCTCCAGATCCATGAAGGCCCAGAACACATCCTTTAATTTTGCATGATACTTCTCACAGACGTGTCTCACTGCAAAAATCTGATCGGCACATCCTCTGCCACTCCTAAAGCCACACTGTTCCTCTGAAACTACGCAGTCCGTACAGTCTCTAATCCTTTTGATAAGCACTCTCACGTACAACTTACCAAACACGCAGAACAGACTGATACCACCCGAGTTGCAGCATTCGTTTTTTATCTCCTTTGCCCTTATATAGCGGAACAATGCAGTCAGTGCGCCACTCAATTGGTACAACGCTTGCCACAAAACACAGGTTCAGTTACCTCACCAACCATTCAGCAATCGTTTCTCCACCCTTTTTCAGGCACTCGGTCGCAATGCCATCCAAACCAGGGGCTTTCCCTGCTTTCATCACCTCTACCACTTCCTGCACCTCTTCCATGGTAATGACCGCCACAAGTCTTTCTCCCAAAACTGGCATCCAAACACCACCATCGACAGCAACAATGTCAACCTCCGTCATCCTCGACATTCAACAACTCGTCAGAATACTCGACCCACCTCTTTCGTACATCACCACTTTCCAACAGCAACTGGCCGTTTTCATTTTTCACCACTTCCTCCTTTCCAGTTTCTCTCTTTCTCACTTTTTTCACCTCTTTCCAGAACATCTCTTTGTTCTCCTCAAAAATTCTGTCAAAACCGTCTGCCCCACCTGGCATCAGCGTCCCTTTTGGCTCTCCTCACTACCCGCTCCACCTCATTTCTCCTCTCCTTGTCGCTTTCATAAGCCACCATTGACTTCACCTGCAACCACTCCTCTTTTCCGTGCCACTGTCAGTTTGACATCCTCGTTCCACCACTTGCAACCTTTCCTTCTGCACCCGCCAACACGGCGCGCACCACACACCTTCTTCGCACATCTCAGCAACGCATCCCTTAACGTCTCCCATTCATCCTCCACATCTCTCATGTCCTGTCCTCTCACGTGGTCATATTTTTCCCTCAACGCCTGCTGGAACTCCTCGGCTCTACTTCTCACATTCAGTCCACTCACTTTCCCTACCTCTCTTCCTCTTCTCACTCGTTTGTTGCCCTTCCACTTCTGCTCCCTTCAAAATCTACCTTCCATCAGCAGATGATTGGACACCCCTCTACACCCTCCCATCTCAACACCCGCACATCCAACAGCCTACCCACCACTCTCCTCGATATCAGCACAAAATCCATCAGTGCTCTCTCCACCATTGCACCATGGGCCATCCTTACCCATGTGTACTTGTGAATATCTTGCTTCTTGAACAAACTTTTCCTGTCCACCAACTCCTGCTCCATACACAGACCTATCAGGTTTTCTCCACTGTCATTTCTACAGGGAACGCCTTACCTTCCAATCACATTCTCCACCACTACATCTCCAACTCTCGCATTCAGGTCACGCAGTACAACTACATTGAAATGAACTCAAACTCTCAATACACTCACTCAGGTCAGTCCAGAATTGCTCCCTCTCATCTTCACTCCTCCTGCTGCCAGGTCCATAAGCACTCATAAATGCCCATCTTTGTACGCCTAACTTTATTTTCACCCACATCAATCTTGAGGACACCTCCTTCTATTTGGTAGCGCTACTAGCCAACCAATCACTCAATATCAAGACCACACCTTCTCCTGCCCAACCTTCCTCCACACCAGACTTTCTTCCACTTACCACACCATACTCACATTCGCCCTTACCTATCAATTTTGTCTCACTCAGGGCCAACACATCAAACTTCCTCCTCATAAACATCTCACCAATCTCTCTCCTTTATACCTCATTTGTACTACAGCCACGCACATTCAGCGACCCTAACAATGGGGTTTGGAGAGGCGTGCGCCTCTCCTACACCTGCTCGTCTTGCGGTCTTTGAGGAAGGGGCTCACAGAGAAAGGGATTCCTAGCCCCTTTGCCCTGCCCCTTTTAGTTGCCTTTTATGAAACGCAGGGGTAATGGTAGCGCGACTTTATCCCCGGCTACGCGGCGCACTTTTAATCGCCTTCTACGACATGCTATCAGAGTACGACAGGGATATCTGAGTAAGCTATAGCTTTTGTTGACAGCCCAAGTAAATTAAATTACATAGATACATGCTTTAAAAGATGTGTATTCAGTTTTCATGAATGTGTTACTGATATATAATTAATTCGGTTAATAAAACCAAGTAAAAAAAAGTTAAAACCAATCAAAACCCACTCGTACTGTTTTTTTCCTTCACGTATGGGCAGGTGGAAGATCTAATTATTGATGATAATTATTCCAAGTGAAGGGCATCAAATGTTGCAAGACAAAGAACATCAAATTGTTGCTGGGAATTTGGCAAGGTGAAGGATGTTAATTTATCCCTGGGGAATGATGCTTGGTGAAGTAGCTATGTCAAATTATTGCCTTGGACATTCCACAAATACCTTCCAATGGTATTAGGATTTATGACATTTTTTCATGAGAGGCAACAATTGTAGGATGTCAGGATACTTTATGTTCGAATAGGAATTCCATTGCAAGAATCTTGATGCCAATTATACCACTAGATATCTTACCTTTATCAACAATCTGTAAAGCTTGGAAAGCTTAACACACATAATATGAGTTCGACTCTATGTTTAAATACAAAATACTTGGCTGACTAATCAAAATAAAATGGGGTGGAAAACCAAGCTGCAAATTTTGTGTCCATAATGAGGATAGGAGGTGAAACAAGCAGCTGCATACAGTGAGAAATTGTTCAACATCACAAACAGTTCAAAAACATATAGAACTATCTAACCCTTCAAAAGTATCTCACCTTGTACCAGACCCTGACTTCTCCTCCCAAGCAGCCTGTAGCAATCTTGTTGTTATCACAAGGGTGGAAGGCCACTGCCCAGGTAGTGCGCCTGTGACCTTTCAGTGTGCGAATGCATTTGCGGGTGCGGCAGCAGGACACCCGGACACTCCTGTCGCCATGGCATGATGCTAAGAGTTTTCTGTCACAGTAAAAATCTCATCAATTACAAGAATATAAAAGAAAGGGCAATGCCTCAAACAGGCTATACCTGTGTCCAAACTGACCTTGAAGTGAAGGGAGGACAGCTAATTCTTCAACCATAGATTACACAACAGAATGTTGGGAAATTTCATACGTTTGAGCATATAACTTATTTTAATTGGCTTCAGTGAGCTCAACTTGAATTTGATTGACATTTATCATGAGCAGAGTTCTGGTCTTTGTGGATACTTCAGTAGCAGCTATGATTAAAAAAACAATTGTCAGCATCGTTGAGGCGTAGACCAGCCCTGAATAAACTGACAATGGTCTAATAAAAAGGTCAGTCCTGCTACGGCTCAGCTTGGGATTCAATTTCACTATTCATTTATGATAGTGTATCCAGGAAATGAAAGATTGGAATAAACAATAATTTATTACAAAAACAGGGAAAAAAGAGTTTAAATAAGTGAGCTGGATAATAAAAAAACTGATTGAAGACTGAGACTAATTTATACAAAAGAACTGAGGTGCATGGGTGCCAGAGCAAGAGAAAAAGATGAAGAATAGGCCAGAAGGAGTGCTGTGGAATTTGAACAATAGAGGGAAACAAAACAAATTAGAACCACAGACACCAGAGATCTTTTAGAAATAAGTAGATGAAATAAGCATAGGATACAATGAAATAGACAAACTATTAATTTAGCTAGCTGAAGGCTCAAGTGCAAAAACAGTCTAACTAGGAGAGAATACACCTAAGTCTAGCATGTGCTTCAGAAGTGCAAAAAATTGGTTTAAACTCAGATCATAACTCGGAGTCGAATCGCAAGCACAAAATTTCATTCACCCGAGCAGACAGATGGTGACCACTCTATCCCATAAGCGACCCCCCACAGCCTTGACAAGCACTGTGCAGCCTCAAGGCCAAATTAACAGATGCAGCTGTCTAAAAGTAACTCAGGCTGAGGTTGGGTCCCAAAATTGCCAAAACAGAGCATGACCCAATCAACACCAAATTTGACACTCTAACCCACCAATGCACTCCTTGAAACACCCCACACAGCTTAGAAGTGTCAATAAAAACTAACAAATACCAATAAACTATAGAAATTAAAATCAAAATCTCAGAGCTATTAGATCACTAGCTCTGCAATTATGTGCAGCAAAAACCTCAGTTGGTAATCAAGGACTAGCCACGCAATACAAATTACAAATTCTTCAAACTAAATGGATTTGCATGTTCTGATGAATATTAAAGCTTACCAAGCAGTTTCAAGGTTTGTTCATCATTACAAACAGAATGATATCCACAGGAGGCACACAAATTTGAATTTGTTGGCTTATCTCTTAGAACAAGAGATAAAAAAACATCAGAAGCTACCAATGTATTGCAGAGGCATCAAAGAGAGTTGACAAACTAATTTGAAACCGAACAGATGAATGAAAATGTTAGAATTCTATTATAGCTATATTTATCAACTTCTATTAAGCTGTCTAGAAGTGTTGCATGGAAAAGAAGAAAGGCCATGCCGCACCATACCTCCCTACCAGCTCAACACTCTACCATGAAGAATAGGCAAATCATTGGCTCATCAACATCATCGATGCCAACTGCAAAAATGAAAAGACTCGCCTTATGACATTCAGTATATGTATTCTGACATAAAACAATTTGGGCATAGTGGACAATAAATCTTAATTTATCCATTCCTAATATAGTTTTTGTCATCTGGATCACATTTGACCTGAATAAAAGAACCTCTAACAAACTACTCACAGTAGCTGCACAACACTTTAATTTATCTAGACTTGGACCAGTCCTGCATGAGCAGCCTTCCTCAAGCAATTGTTGAGTTACCAAGTGCCGAAACATCTAAGAGGTCACTGGTGATTTTTGCTGGATTTTATCTTGCATTTTGGTCAAGTGAAAATGTTTGATGATCTAACCCCTGCTTTGTATTATGACAGCCTTTGTGTGCAATGTTTCCAGTTCCTTAGTGTTTATTGCAAGGCTGTTTTTAGTCTGGTCTTTAGGTCTGTACAGGTGAGATCAAGTATAATGGGAACATCACACTCAAAGAAGTGGAGAAAAATACCATATTTCAAACCTGAAATGTTTTGACTTTTGATCAATATTAGAAGAGAGTCAAAGCTTGTGAAAGACAGTATATTAGCTGGAAACTTTTAAAGCTTCAGCGATCAGTGAAATGGACAAGTGTCCTCAGGAAACCCCTGCATGTCTCAGCAATTACAATTGCCTTCAGGTGTACAAATGTTATAGCTGCTAATTGACAAAAGTGTAATATGTATCATAACATAACTTAGCTATATGCCTGCTTACAGATACAGGTACAAATCCCACAGAAGGTTGTGACTGGCAGCTAAAGGCACTTCACACTCCTCTCATGCAATTGCACACATACCAAAACTTGGTTCTTTTGCACTTTAAGTCTGGCCATGACCTTGCAACACCCACTTTGGGTTAGAAGTGATTGTCTAGATCAGTGTCCACAGAAGGGCTCATCAGCTTTGATGATTCTCTTTTGCCACGTCATAATTGCAGAGCCCTCCTCCACCCAGGTCCAATCAAAGACTCCCAGCCCCAGCATGGAGACATTGTTTTAATTTTTTTGTCATTTAAAAAAAAAAAAATCATGCACAATTTGAAATGGGTTTGAACTTTGATTTTAAAAAAGGGTATGCCAGTCCCTTGTTCCACTTGTTAAAAAATTGGGACTCCTAACAGTTAAAACTTGTGCATGACCTGATATACAGAGTTTTTTTTCTAAAATTCACTTTGAAAATCCCACAAAAATGGTTTACAATCTGTATAATACTGTATTATAACTGGGTTATATCTGTGACAAGTCTCAATTTTTGTCTGAGCAGTACAACAGTGGGACATGAACCATTTTAGAATCAGGATTAAAAACCTAAATAAATGGTGTAAGGCAAATATTTTTCTGATGAAAAAGTAATAACACTGCAGAATCAGATCTTCTACTGGGCCTAGGAGTCCAAAATTTTGGTAGCTAACTATTGCTATTTGATTAATTCAATAATGACTACACTTTGACTTAGATTAAATTAAATTACCCGTCAGAGCTGCACGAGACGAGGAATGAAGCCCGAGCAAGGTCGGGAATGCCTTCAACGCTGTAGAAAAAAAGGGCATGTTATAATATAACAAAAATTTATTACCCTTATCTAATTCTTTCTAGGCCTCCTCAAAGGGGAAAAATTAATATTTGAAATACATCCAACATAGTTTATGAACATTTTTCTTCCTATTGGCAAATGGAAAGAATATGTTATTTCCCGTTCCACCAAGAAACATATCGACCTAGTCAAAAACATCCACAGTAGAAAACTATCTAACATTGGTGCTTCTTCCCTACTCAAGCCTTGTGATCCAAATAAAATCATCAAAAATTTATCCAATCACACCTTATCTAGCAGAGAGCAATTCTTGCTGGCCTTTGGCTTAGAGTTTTCTCTTCCCCCTTAACGCCCTAACTTTGTGAAGCACTTCCTCCCCTTTTGTTATGTTAAAGTTTTCAAGGTTGGGATAATCAGATATATCAAGGTAAGAATGATCAAACATTGTTTTTGGAATAGTCTTTTTGTAACAAGTAACAAGACAAAAGTTACTCTATCAATAGAGTACTGAATATAGATTAGTAATAACGGACACAAAGTAACAAAAGTGTAAATGAACATCAAAGAAATGTATTAAGTGTAAGACGAGCGCAGGGTAGAGTAGGGGGCCTACGCCCAAAGGCTATAGCTGCTCAAGAGCCTGACCAATGGCTGTGGCCAATGGCAAGTGTCTGATCTCTGCCCTCTATCGTTTGGGGCTGCGCCCTCAATAATATGTGGGAGGGCCATGTTCATGAGTGTGAAGGGATCCTCCAATTCAGGGAATAATTCACATTTCTGACCAGCTAAAGAGGCGGGGCGTTCTTATACCCAGACCTCATTGGTACTCTACAATTGAGTCCCTTGAGTAATATATAGGCTCCTCCCACCTATTGTTTACCATATTTGATACCCTTGAGCTAAACAGTGTTATTGGATCTAGTCCAACAATTGCCAGCACACGGAGTTTTACAAGGTGCACAAATGGCCCTCAATTCATCAATGTCTCCTACGTTATACAATCCGCAAAGGGGTCATCTGTTTCTTTTCAAACAAACATCGGAAGGGAATTAAAAATATGCTAGGCAAGAGACCTCCACATGTAACTTAAGCTAAGGGTCAACAGGCCTAAGGCCTACACTGTTTCTAGAACACACACTACGCACCTCTTGATGGTAATGTTCAGTTAGCCAAGTTTATAAATATGTGCCAGAGGAGGCCGATCATAACACCCCCCTTCCTTTATTTGAATGAATGTGTCCTCACATCCAAGCTCTGTGTTTGCAAGTTTTGACATAGTACTGCCTCAACCCGGGGATCGTTCCATGTAGGGAGGCAGGCTGCGTGGAGTTTTTAGACATGATTGTATGTAATACAGTGTGTTAAGAGGTTGGTTGTATTATTTATACGTTTTTATTGTCTGTCAAGAAAAAAAAAAAATTCTCTAACCGTGTGATTACTCTAAGCATAAACATTCATGACATGTTTTGCACGGCTCGATCAATTGTTTAAAAAAAAACTTGCTCCAAGTGTTAGGACATGGCGGCCAATTTATATATAGCCGAATGCAAATTTTGATTGAACTTTGATATTTTGCTTAGGGCATGCCACCATGTGCTAGACTCTCTGTACCCAATTCTTACAATGTTTTTTCCTAATTGAAGGAGGCCACGGAAAGATGGGATAGATATTGTCTATTAGTTTCATTGCATTATTTTTTTGCTCATTTCAGCGTATGTTGGTTCAAGGTACCGTTGAACTAACATAGGCAAAAAGGGAACAAAGCTGATGATCTAATTACACAATTTGGGAGACATTACTTAAAGAATAATTACCTTACACATTATGGACATAGTAATATATCACACGCAGGTGACATGAATTATTACCTTACACATTATTATGGACATAGTAGATATCACACGCAGGTGACAGGTTGACCCCTCACACATCTTATTCATTACACATTTTAACCTCTTCTAAATGAATTCAATAAACTCGACCTGGATACGCATCACTCTAATAATTACATCGGACACACTGCATTTTACATTTGATCAAAAGACAATTATTCGGATTGTAGCCATGATATTTTTTGTTAATGTATTTTTTGGTTTACGCGTTTTGAACCACATGATTTGCGGGTATCTTATTCTGCTTGGTTGGTAAATTGGGGTTAACGGTTTTGAAATTCATGATGCTCAGTTTTACTCTCTTGTAATCCCACTCTATGTCTCCCAGAGGTTAAAGTGGAGCTGCCGTATGCCTATCTTTTGAAAGCAATTTGTCCGTACAGTTGCCACGATGCTAACATTATAAATTCCGATGTTAATTATTTTCCGCTTCTGACCCAAGTCAGTGATTGTTGCTTAGGAACGACTTGCCCGCTTCTGACCTGAGTCAGTGATTTGTCGCTTAGAAAGGACTTGCCTTCGTCTCCCTTTATTTACCAATCTATTGCATGATTTGTTTTGTCATAGGATTGAGTTGGTTTGGTGACGGTTTGTTCAATCATTCCTCTATTCACGCATTTGCTCGTTTTGCACTCCTATATCCACTTAAAGAAAAACATACTATCTTGACATTTGGACTATAATTTTCTGCAAATGCATTCTGACCTGAATGCTACACGACACTTTATCAACAACACATTGTTACGGAGTGCCCAATTATTTTGGTACTTGGCCATCCCACATTTCCCCTAACCCATGTCTCCTTTCTGCCTCAGATTAGTGACTGCTGATTAGTTTGCAGATAAAGATTTTTCTCCTGCCCATTGTGCCTTCCTGCCTATTCACCACCACCACCAATCAAGGCACCTGGGGATTTTGTGTGTAGAGGACTGCAACCTGCAGTGTCCTCCACCTTTTCCTCAGAGCTAGGAGTTAGGGAGAAAGGTGAGCAATTAATTTGTAACTATTAGCTAGGTCCACTTTCATAGTCACTTGACGCATCCGTAGAGAAGTTTTTGACAATCAATTTTGTGCCCTTCAGGTAATACTCTGAACCATGATGATCATAAAAGTAATTATAGGATCTTCTTCCATATAAATAGTCTAATTTATTGCTCATAGATTTTGATCTTTTCCATGTTTTGCCATGTTGGACCAGTCATTTTTCAAAGTAATTATTCCATCACTTTTCATTAAAGCCCTGAAACTCACAATGAGT
>SDVV010028469.1:0-10348 GCA_016164225.1 Gammarus roeselii | reverse complement strand
CCAATGCACCCCCCCCCCCCCCCCCCCAACCCTATCCTCTTGAACAATCAGTGCGAATACAATAATTTGAGCAATTTTTCTGCGCATGACGAACCTGCGCTTACTTCCTTTTTCACGATCCACAATATAATAATGCTGGTTTATTTGTGCGGGAGTTCCTGTTTGTGATTTTGTGAATGGGTATTTTTTCTTCAGTCTGCTCACTCGCGCGTGCAAGGACCATATGCAGTTTCTGGGGTTGACCTGGACTGCGCAGCTATAAAACCTTGTGACGCGTTGCGGTTGGAGTCAATCTGATCTGTGAAACCTTGTACCAATTTCGACGATGCTGTCTGTGCGCTCTGTCGCGCGTGCATGTTATTTCTGGAGTTCAGAGTGGTTGGAGGCGGGTATTCGTTTTGTCAGAGTCTTTATCTTGTCTGAATAAATGAGTTGTACTAAAAATAAAATAGACCGCTTAGCTGTAAACATAGTGTTGCGTTGCTGTCGGAGCTGACTTTGTCCGTGTAGCCGCGAACCTTGTACCAATTTCGATGATACTATCTGTGCGCCCTGGCGTGTGGACATATTACTTATGAGGTTCTGAGGGGTTTGAGGTAAGGATTCGTTCAGTTTCATCTGAGTCATTATCTTACACGAGTAAATATATAGTACTGATACAACTGGACTGCGTAGCTGTAAATATTGTTGCGTTGCTGTCTGAGCTGACTTTGTCAGAGTAGCCGTGAACCTTGTACCAATTTCGACGATACTATCTGTGCGCACTGGCGTGTGGACATATTATTCATGAGGTTCTGAGGGGTTGGAGGCGAGGGTTTGTTTCGTTTCATCTGAGTCTTTATCTTACCTGAATAAATAAATTGTTCTAATACAACCAAACCGCGTAGCTGTAAATATTGTGTTGCGTTGCTGTCGGAGCTGAATTTGCCCGTGTAGCCACTGGCCTTGTACTAATCTCGACGATGTTACCTGTACGCACTAGGGTGCGTACATATTACTCTTTGAGTTCTAAAGGATTGGAAGCGGAGGTCTGTTTCGAGAAAGCGTTTTTCTTGTGTGCACCAGCGTGCGTCTGACATTGCTAAAAATTTCACGTTCTTTTCCAACGTTAAAAGCGTTGTTTTGTTTTTTCCTCGCACACTTAGGCGTGCAAGCCTACTGGAATCTATGATCGAGCCCTAGGGGGGAACCTATTATGACTCACGTTGAGGCTCTGGTGGAAATGAGGCTCAAACCAAACCAAATCTTATAGCTGCTCGACCGACCTGTCGTTATACAGCTCTTATAGCTGCTCGACCTGACATGTCGTTATGCAGCTCTTATAGCTGCCCGGCCTGACCTGTCGTTATGCAGCTCATATAGCTGCTCGACCTGACATGTCGTTATGCAGCTCTTATAGCTGCTCGACCTGACCTGACGTTATGCAGCTCTTATAGCTGCTCGACCTGACCTGTCGTTATGCAGCTCTTATAGCTGCCCGGCCTGACCTGTCGTTATGCAGCTCTTATAGCTGCCTGAACTGACCTGTCGTTATGCAGCTCGTATAGCTGCCTGACCTGACCTGTCGTTATGCAGCCCTTATAGCTGATAGACCTGACCAGACATTAAACGGCCCTCCTAGCCTCTCTTTTACTTTATTTCGCATTCTATCAATTTATTTCCACTCTGAATTCAGTTCGTGCTTGAAAAAATCTACTTATAATACCCCAATGTTTCTTCACATTCTACAACCTTGTGATTTTATTGCACGACATAGGTCTATCTCCCACAGAAATCAGCATAGAGAGGTCTATCTCCCACAGAAATCAGCATAGAGAGGTCTATCTCCCACAGAAATCAAATCAGCGTAGAGAGGTCTCTCTCCTACAGAAATCTGTAAGACTACAGGAAGTCACTGCCTTTGAACACTCGTAAATTAACCTAAAGGTAAGCTTGCCGATATAACCGCTTATAGCGCGGTGCAACAATAGGTCAGATCATGATCTAAAGAATTAATGCAATTTGCAGCTGTTGAGGAGAATAAGGGAAAATCCCCTCGTCTGAATGTTGTAGTTCGTCGATCACATGGTATGACAATAGAGCCAATTTTGACAGTATTGTGCCTATAGCATAGTGAAATGTCTGCTAGGGCTTAAACATAGGTGTGAATGATTTTCACACTCAAATGCACAAAAGATGGGGTTTAGTTCTACAACTAATGATGTTTGATCTTTGTAGGTAACATTAAGGCTCCCTAACGGGCGGTGCAGAGGGCGCTTCATTTCGACCGGCTCTCATCATGAGATCATTTGTGTTTAGTTGATCCAGCATACAAATTTATTTGACAAACCATAATTAACAACAGCGTAATCAAGTTACGAATCAATATAATCCCTTCTACACCGATCGAGTAAACTCCAAACTACATGGTATTTGAATTTGGTGTTGACGCATTTCTGATTTTTTTTATAATCTGAAATCCCGTGTAAAATTATAATTTTTAATCTACGGGAATCTTCACCGAAGAAACCAACACTTTACACAAGCATGTACAAGTTGTGTTGATTTTTATTTAGTTCATATGTCAACATAACTTCATACAAAATTATTACTGTTCATTAAATTTTTGTCAAGTTTTTATATCTGGTAATTTCTCTCTCCTCGAACACCTGGTGTTTTGGAGCTGTCAAGGAATTAGCCAACCTAACCTCATTAGTTTTAATCAAACTTCTTCCGTCAACTTCTTGCACAATTAGCCACACAATTATTCCGTAGTCCCAATTACCAGTTGTGCAGCTGATCTCCCATTTCCGACTGTCCGAGTACTGCGGAGGGGGCTTAGGGCTACCAATGCTCAAAGGATAACAGAATTGGTACGTGTAAATGAACTTCTACCTTTGCTGAATCCTCCATAACTTTATTTGTAATTTGTAGGTATGAAGCCCATCCAGATTTGTCCTGAGGACAGCTGTACGAAGACCGCTCAACTAAGAAGACTTTGCTTGAAGGAGTAAGTAACAATAATAATTGTAATGCAAGCTATGCAAGTGATGGGTGTATGAGACACTACGGTGTTAGTAAGTAGAAATTTGGCCATTTCTACTAGGTGTGCTAAAAACGTTTCCAATCTCTGTTCTGACTGTCACGCCTTACCAAGAAGCTGGTTGTATGCTGTACAACTGTTGTGCCACAATGCTTGACAACAATACACACATATTTAGCGCACGAGCAAACATCATCACCGTTGAGCGGTATATTTTACAGAACTCTACTAATGCGGAGGTACTCTGACCATTAAAATGTAACGAGAGACCTCTGGTCTTCTGCAATTTCCACCCAGTGGTCGACATCAGAGCATTTCCCTTCAGTGGTCGCTATCAGAGCGGGGCTCGATACTGGAACTCCATCCATGTTCTGTGTGTTACGTCAAAGTCTGCTGCGCGGAACCAGGCCAAGTAATGGAGATGTATTAGGTAGCTAGAGTTTGCCAGCCGTGTTCGACCTAATGAGTTGCATGTAAGTGTTATAATTTAAACTGCCGCCAACAAGGTATCCTTTGAAGTTGAACGTTTCGGCGCTATATTACCTCCTTTAGGAAGTGACTCTAACTGAAGCTGCACGCTATATCAACTGCAGTTATATCTAGACTAAGTCCCTGGTTAATATTTTAAGCAGTAAGCATGAATATATCTGAAACCGGTGATCATGTAGATGGAAAATTTAATTTACCTTCATTGAAATAAAATACGTTGCATTTCAAGTCCTGATTCCATCATCCTCGCATTATACGTAGACGTGCATACTTACTTGATCGCACCGTAGCTGCCGCCTGACCCACAGTTGCGGGGACAGTTCCCATCGTGCTGCGGCATCAGCATTTGCATGTTGCTGCCGCATTCGCCAGTCAGATCCTGGCTCAGCGATGCGTTAGAGTAGAGAGTTGTCTCCACAGTCAAGGTGGGTATCTATCTATTCATTGACGGTTTATCAGTAACACAGCCGAGGCACTTGTTTAATCAGTTTTTGAACCTCGAGATGTTTGTTGTGGCTGACAATTGCTGCACACGAGTGATTTCACGTATTTCCAGTGGCATTCCTTTGAATAGATGAGGTGCCCGGCATGTGGAACTGAAAATGCTACGGTTTGCATCGTTTCACCGAGCGTCCGTTCTGGCACTTCGAAATAGCACATTCTGCCGTCACTTTTGTTACATTTTTCCATTTACTTGACCGTGTAGCCTTCCAGAATTTTCCAAATTTTTATAACCATGAATCTTTCAAAACGTCTCTGGATTGAATAGAGCTTCAAGGTATTCAACTTATCGTAATAATCCATTTAATTAAACTCCGTTATATTTGAGGTGAAGCTTCTTTGAACTGCTTAAAGTCTTTCCAGATCTATCCATTTATATGGGATCCGGAGGGGGGAGCAATAGTCCATCACTGGTTGGATAAGTTGTTTCCAAAGAGTCTGCATTGTTCTTTTAGCTCATGACAAAAAAAGTTCTCATGGTCCAGGAATACAGTTTCCTGCCACTAGCCCCAACCTTTGCAATTTGTTCATTGAATAAAGCATCCTGCATTATTACATCTGAAGTCAAGCAAGCTTTCTTTCTCTTCAATGGCAGCATTTTCGCTAGAATGAAATAAGATATGATCCTGTTTTTAGTTCCGTATTCTTCCATATCTTAGTATTTCAAATTTGGATTAATTGAATTACATGTTTATGCCAGCCCACACACAATTTCACTACGGGTATGATGGAATTGATATCACTAAACGCAATCTCTGGTGGATTATTTATTTGAACGTCCCAACGGCCTATCTGATCCTAGTGGCATCTCCGGAATTACGTTTCTTGACACTTTAGCCGAGAGTTTCTCTGGGTTTCTGTGCGTTTCAGTATTACCTCGCATTTGCAAACCTTGTTGATTAACTGCTGCCGTATAAACGAGTTCGTGTGAGAACAAGTCTCCTCTATATAATATTGGAAAATTGCGTTATTGAATATATGATACAGACTCTGACACCAAGCCGAATCCCCCAGGAAGAGGGTAGGCCGACAGCGAAAGCCCCCCACACTCGAACAAACTTAGTCATTTTAGATTTGACCGCGAGACGTCGCAACACACAACCTGGGTTATGAGAACTGTTCGAGCTCAGTGTCAGCAGCAGGACTCGACAGTGCGACTGGTTTACCCCTGCCGCGATGCCAAAGGAGGGGATCCACTAACGCTTATCCATTGCACGCTTTCTTGATACCTCCACACTTGTGTCTCACCTCCTAACGCCTGTTCCACGTCATCCATCCATCCACCCACCCAAACTTTGATCTACCTCTAGGCCCACGACCACTCACCTCTGCCTTCATCACCCTTTCTACCAAACCCCCTTCATTCATCCTCAACAAGTGCCCGAACTATCTCGGCACACGTGAATCTAGTCTCCTATAACTTCTTCACAATCCCCGTTCTAATTCAAACGACGGCATTATTGATCCCGTCTCTCAGCCTCACTCCGGTCATGCACCTCAAAGGCTTAAGGTCGAAAACCTTCAACCTTCTTTTCTCTAGTGCTCTCATCCCGCAAGTCTCCGTTCCGTAGAGCACTGCTGGGACTGCAGCCTCCTTGTACAACCCTCTTTGCTTCCATCGTCAAACTCACGCGCAAGTTCACCTCTGTTCCAACCAGTTCAGTCTTCTCCACATGCGAGCCCAGGTATTTAAAAACACTGAACTTCCTCCAATAACTCTATTTAGGAGGGCACTAATTCTGCTCACATTGACAAATCCTTGAATATCTCGTTATTTTGCTGTTATCCACGCTAACTCGCTGTTTCCTCCTCTGACACACTGGCAAACTTTGACACTAGCCTACAGAACTTCTCAGAATCCGTCACTGGTGCCCTATCATCCGCAAACGGCTACTTACACAACTACCAACTGCAACTCCGTCCACTCACTCCCAGCAGCTCAAAGCCGTGACCCAATACACTCGCGTTTGTCTCCCAGACCACTCCATCCATGTAGAGATTGAACAGTCAAGGGGACATAGCGCGACCTTCGTCAAGTCCCACTTTCACTATGAACTCGCCACGCTCCCCACTCTGAAAAGTTTCACAGATTTCCATCCCTTCTCTATGCAGACTTCACCTCGATAGCTCTTCGCTGTCACCCTGTCGTAGGCTTTTGCTAGATCAATGAAGGCCGAGAACACAACCTTTCCCAGACTGCAAAAATCTAACCTGACGGCAAAAATCTAACTGGTACACCTCTGCGACTCCTGAAGCCACACTGTTCCTCGCCAATTGCCCCATCTATACTGTTGCCTATCTTTTCGATTTGCACTCGACTGTACAACTTCCTAACTACACATTACAAATTGATAACTCTCGAGTTGCAGCATTCATTTATATCTCATCTGCTCTTATACAGCGTAACAATGCAAGCAGTGCGCCACTCAATCGGTGCCACGCACGACGCTAAACACAGGTTCAGTAGCCCCTCCAGCAATTTGATTACCGTTGCTCTTCAGCCACTCGCTATATACGACTAACTAAAAAAAGCTTATGCTTGAAAGGTTTTTGAAGTAAAATAGTGGTTTAATATGTTGAATACGTTACGGCTTCATGATGTTTGCTGTATTCTTTTCTCAGGTTTGACGAAAGGACGCACTGCTTTCATCTGGAGCGCTGCTTCTCTGAACTCCGCAAAGCCAATAAAGCATCTCAAGCGTGGCAGCAGTATAAGTCGTACATGAATCTCAAATCGCGCGCACCGAAGATCTTCGGTCCTCTGGACACGATTGTAATTCCTGGTATATCTATGTTCGAAACTCTGTTGGATAAGGATCCGAACACAATAATGTCTGAGCAGATGTTACAATCAGAATTATTCCAAATGAGGCGATTCAATGTTAATTTAACTTCTGGATGTGTGTCTTCCAAACCTATGTTCAGTCTACAACCTGTGGACCTGCCGTTCTCTGAGTACATATGCATCACTCTCACCACAAAAATTGTTCTGCTACTTGTAGAGGTAGCTCAACTGGACTTCTGGGCTGCTAGGTAAGCCAACTGATTTTGCCTATACAATTTCCAAGAGAAGGCAGTGGAGAATGGGTGGCTAAAAGGAAAATGTCGGTAGGAAATCTGGAACATCTAAACCCAAACTTTGAATCAGAGCGGACGGCCGTTCTATATTCCTTTCTATTCGCTTTTCCTTATATATTAATGTCTCTATGGTGATAGCTTTGTTCAAATCAAAGTATACTGATTAGTGGGAGAGGTGAATTTATAGAGAAAAACATGTTTGAGTTTTAGAACAACGGTTAAGGTAGTTCAAAAAGAGTATTCAAATATTAGCATTTCTCGTTAATGCAGCGATCTATCGTCAGGTTCTACAGAGGACTAGGATATGCAAGAATAGCACTAGAATTGTCGACTGCCTTGGTGAACCAGTTTCCAAGAGGGTCTCTATGCTCGTTGCTGTTACATCATGCGGCTACCTACGTGGCGCTAACTGGCATCTGCGTCCTCGCTACCCAACAACATCAAAGCTGTGGTGGTTGCCTGCAGTTCAGCGAGGTTGCCAGATCTTGCCAAAATATTTATATTGCAGTTAAGGATGTCGGCCTACTCCTCTCCGAGGGGTGCTACGAGAAATGTAAATATAAGAGGGATAGTCGCAATGTGTTAGGGAAGAGAGGGGGAGCGTATACCATTAAACCACTGTGATCACCTACATCGGGCAACGTGCTTACAAGTTTACATGTGTATGAAGACAACAACAGCCCTTTTGGTCCAAAATAAGTAGTCTTTTTATAGTAAGCAGATTAAATCTGAAGTATAACGTATAAGAGTGCTTCAGGTGTCTGTAGTTAAAAATCGAGTTAGTGAAAGGTTCTAGTGGGATATGACATTTAACGATGATAGTCGAAACAACTCAAATCAGCACCACGATGCTGACTGATGATGGTCTCCGTTTCATTCCTCGTTGAACCAATTCTTATCGGTGTCAATGCCAAACACCATTTTGCAACGGGCAGATTCCAATGCAGGGTATATTTTTACCGTGCTAGTGCCAACTCTGAGCACTATTTTGACCTCACGGGTGTCAATGCCGGACACTTTATTTAACGAACATGCTAGTGAGCATGCTGTAGCAGAAAGCTATTTAAAGACGCTCCAAGTAGAATATGTCAAACCGTGACTTGAACGTTCCGATTGTATCGCTGTTTACAACCTCCGCTGGAAGTTGGTTCCATTCCTTGACAATTCTATACGTGGAGTTGCGCGTAATATCTATTGAGAAACACTTACCATTATTATGCATCCATTATTCCTAGTCACTTCGTTTACATCCAGAGTAAAAAGTTCGCTCGGTCGACGTTTTCCTTTCCATTCATAAGCTTTCACACCTCGATAGTGGAACGGGCTTGGACAGCCGCAGAAATCTGTAACTCGGATCAGAAAGGACTCATCCCCACCGGGCTCCCGTGACGAAGCCCATGAAAAATAATCGTTGCAGGCATAATCTTGGAACTGAAACCTCTGCATCCTATATCATTTAATTGGAATTCAACGGTGTTTACGCTAGTCTCCCTTGTAACTGTGTTTACACTAATATCCCTTGTATCTTCCAGTTGTCTCCCAAAAATGTACGCTTGGAGACCTATTCGTGGAATGTTTAACGCTGGAAAATGCTGTCA
Source organism: Gammarus roeselii (assembly GCA_016164225.1). Taxonomy (NCBI): domain Eukaryota; kingdom Metazoa; phylum Arthropoda; class Malacostraca; order Amphipoda; family Gammaridae; genus Gammarus; species Gammarus roeselii. Next base: position 1,660 of record SDVV010028469.1, on the reverse strand, counting down.
ACATGGCTAATGTAATCACGCGCAGGCGGATAACAGCGTTTTCCGTGTACCTGGAGATAACGAGGAACTCTACGTTAGTAGGTGAGATGCCTATAATCAGTAGGTGAGTGCTCCCGGATTCATATGTTTAGTAGAGCAGTCATGATTGAATTATTTGCTTGAATTAGATTCCCGTGAATCGTTGTTTGATGACTTGGATGTGATGGTAATATTAAATTAAATTGAATCATTATAGATACAAGCCTTTTGCTTCAATCTGAATTGAGGAAAGATGATCTTCACACTCGTCCCCAAGTGCTTTCCCAACCAAGATTGTTGGCACTAATTATTTTTTTAGTTCATTGTGAAAATTTCCCACGACTGTTCCAGTAAGCTTGTAACAGCTTGTGACGTCACGAACCTTCGGGAGAAAAGGTTTTTCCCCAAGCTAAGCGAAATTAATATATGGGTCTGGAGACCGCTTCTGCTGTTTGTCCCACCTCCATCCGCTTGGTGGTTCAGTGGATCGGCTCACAGTATTGCCAAGGACGGCTCTGTTGGCAAACTCGGACACGATTCGTAGCCTTTCACTTAGCGCAGATCAGTTCTGTGGTTCCCGAGATCTCTTCGTCGAAACGTCCAGGAAAGCATTCTTGGCAAACTCACCCACTAATTCGTAGCCTTTCACCTGGCGCAGATAGCAATCCTTTCATTCAAATATTTGTGTCCACCTACGCAAAATTGATCGGTGGGTAGTTCTCTTGAAATTGTTATTGTTATATTTGAATAAATAGTATGCAATCGACTTACATGGGTTGTTTTCATAAGGGGTCCGAAATGGTCTGTCTTAATAAGCGCCATCAAACAAAATGCAACAGTGCAAGCCAAGCGATCTTGTGGTAGTAAGGAAGAATATTTATTAGATTACAATAAGCGCCATCAGTAAAGGAGCTGATGATGATACAACGATGGCTCCAGATGTCTCCTCTGCACTGTATCTTGGCTGTTGTGTTAGCGATGGACTGTGGTTTGGCGGTTGTGTTCGATTTTGCCCTGTTAATCGCACGCTGTGGTAGATCGTCACTGTGACTCGGCTGATGATGTAAGATTTTGCACTGTGGTGAAAGTTTAATAAACCGTTTCTCATCCATCACAATCGCAGGCCATTCAGTGTGGGTGAACCAAAGGTGACGCGTTGCTCGCCTTTATAAGTGGATTCACGCGAGAGACAATTGGTACCTGCGACAAAAGTGTTCTGCCACGTGGCAGCTTCCGAATGGCAGTACTAAATGCAGAGCTAGTCGGAAGCTCAGGCGTGGCACAAATATGTCATCGCAGGCACTAATAGTCTCGAGTGAAACCGTTATAACACAACATTTTTTCCAGAACACTCTTCCCTCTTCTTCCCATGCATATGTTGTTCTCGTGCGTGTGTTACACTCTATCTCCTAATTTTTACGTCCGAAGTTGCTGGATTCAGAGGCTCTTGAAAAGCGCAAGTAGAGATCTCTCATTGCTGCCTGATCTAAACGAAGTACAGAGGCCTCAAGATATCGTTAACCCATGAACATCTATGAACAAGAGTTGGGGATAACACGATCGCTGCGACTCTTCAGTTCTCTCTTCACTGCCACCCATGTTTCTAATAATTCACTTAGTGTTCCATAGAATGCAACTCCAT
>SDVV010028468.1:0-11953 GCA_016164225.1 Gammarus roeselii | reverse complement strand
GAGAAAAAAAAAAAAAAAAGACTAACAAGAATAAAGTAGACAACTTTGGCTTTGAGTACACTCTGCAGCTAACAATGACTTATTATGAAACTAATTTTCGTATACGCAATCATTGGTAGATTTATGAAAGTGTTCCGTTGGTAAGCTGATGAAAAATATTGCTTATTTATCGTTAGGAGGTTACATAACACGGGCAATCGTTGAGGCGTTGGCGATGAAGGTGGAGAGGGCAGTGATGTCTCCCTTCTGAAGTTATTTGCCCTCAGTAACTTTGTTTATCATATGAATAAAAAATTCTAATTCGGGTATGTTATATTTTGTTTTATATAAGGGTATGGGAGGCTGAGTTTGGTGTCTGACATAGGCCGATAATTTATCAATAAAAATCAATGTGTTCATGAATTATTACTATAAAACATTTCTGACTTTCTGGAAAATATAATACTTATATTACTGACAGGTTTCATAACCCATAATATATTAAAATTACCATTACAAAACATACAATTCAGCGACGGTAAAAGTAAAATCCTTGGCAGCAGCGGGTGTCTGCAGCAGCCCTTAGGACTAGTGGACCAATTGACCCGTCCTCGTAAAAGGGAATTCGAGAACTCTGAGTGCCTCTAAACCTTCCCCCCATAGCTGGGAGACACCGATGATCGAGGCAATATGTGCTCTAATTGAACATTATCATATTCCCCATTATCATATGTGCGTCCAATGCGCCAATTCTGCTGAACTTATTTGTATTGTCGTCTGGAATTACATACAAGTGCTTGTCCAATATTGCAATTGAGAAGTGCAATCTAAACTTCAGCCCAGTGTTTTAGTGAACAATAACACAACTCGATGCACTGCTTTGTTTAATTTCGAACAGTAATATTTAATATCTGCTTCTATTCATATTGAAGTACCATAAATATTGAATCGAACTAATGCAATGTAGATCTTAGTTGAACTGACCAATGACGTGCAGCAGAGTGGGTAACATTTTTGGGTTACATTTTTTTCAATCGAGGCAGCTGAAACCATGCAGTGACTAGGTCTACAGCTCAGCTGTTGTCAAATTAGTTACTACAGGCAAGATTTCCAAGATATAATATATAGCTTATCTCTCGCAAGTTCAGTCCAATAAATAACGGGCCATAGATTCATTTCAAAACATATTAGGCCCTATTGACATTCAGTGACGAGGTACCAATTCATCTAATAAGTAAGAAACATTGCAATTCCCTCTCTCTACCATCGCCACTCATTACCTCTAGCCACTCATTGCCCCTAGCAGCTTTGTATCACTAGTCACTCTTTGCCCCCAGTCACTCTTTAAAACTAGTCATTATTTGCCACTAGCTAATCTTCATCAATACCTACTCATTACCACTAGCCACTCTTTACCACTAGCCACTCTTTACCACTAGGTACTTTTTACCACTAGCCACTTTTTACGCTCGCCCCTTATTACCACTAGTCACTCTTTGTCTACATCACAAGTCCCGAACTGACTCTACATTTGCCACTAGTCTTCCTTCTCTATCAATTAACTATCTCTCTCCTTGCCACCATCCAATCCTTCCCATTAAAATACCGTTGTAAAAACAGGACATATTGTGTGGCCGATCCTTTTCTTGTCGGCCCTGTTGTGAGTGACAGATGCTGACAATAAATTAGATGGGAGAAGATGACGCAAATTACTCGCTCTGAAGAAGAGACAACACACTCTCTGAGTCCGATAAAAAATAAGTAAAGTTTTGGGAGAGCTTTATGTGTTGGAAGTTCTCCAGCATTGTTTCCGTTGGAGTCGTTACTTGTTCATTTACAGAAGTATTTCCAAAAATATTGGAAAGTCAAATTATTTTCTGAAAATCTGATATACATTGATTTCGAAACAGTTATGTATCATAAAAAAGGAATGCGTCGATAGTGTGTCATTTCCCTATTTCTGTGTCATGCCAGTATGTATGAAGAAGTAGGAGGCTTTCCGAAATGAATGATCGATATGTAATAAGCTTTACTTAATGTAAGCATGACCATGTTATGTCACAAACAAGTTAATTGGATATATACAATCCGATGGAGCTTACTCCATACATAGACATACAGACGACCCGGAGCAGTTGAAAACCCAATAATTCCATCACCCGAAGTTTATATCGCAATAGATAAGTGGTTAGGTAACACCGGAGAACTCTCATGCAGAAAACCACTCAGAATGCTTGAACACCGATCCAGGCTGATGCGGCTTAGGGTCGAACATACAAAAGTGTTTAAGTGATGTGTTGGTGTGTCATAGTATGTGTCAGAAACGAAAAGACATGAACCTTGATGTCCAGTCAGCGTCACTTGACCTCGACCCGACTGGTGAATAGATTATAGTCGTCCCATTATGCTCAAGAAAAATCCAAGTTTGTTCCCATACTTTGCAACCAATATCATGGGATATAACACATTACAGCATTACAAGGACAGGACATTAACAATAAATGAATACAATCTAGGACAGGACCGCTCCTGATTACAGTCCGTTAGGAAAAATGACTTAATTATGAATGATAGCGATTCGACAGGCAAATATTCTACTTGTACCAATTGATTCGAGAAGAATACCTGATATATATACATAGATAAGTCAAGCCTCGTAGGAAACACACAATTATATATGAGACTCGAAATCTGCGCAATATTTGATGAAAACTACATCCACCTCTTGATTAGGAAGCATACAAATAGAAATACCTGGGTCATAGCGACTCTATAATTGGGTCACTGACCACCTTCACGTAAAATTCGGTGCCGAAATCTGCCGTAGATTTTCCGCGTCCTCGGCGTACTCAGAAGGGAGCGTTTTCTCGCTACTCGAGGCAGCTATCTAGCTGTGAGGAATGTTGTGCAAAAACAAAACTATGCCGGTATGCGAATGAGAAAACTTGACAGCCCCCCAAAAAATGATCGTAGCTGGGGCGGAGGGGTGATTTCATGTGTATCTTTTTGAGCCTTTCATGTTATGCAATTTAATAATTTTCCAATCAAAGACACGTACAATTCTGTAATATTATCATTCACGAAACGCCTTCCAAAATGTGGTTCTACACGCGAAATAGATTGACATTAAGCCGATTACTTTCGGTAAACGTAGGCTTTCGGAAAAAAGTATAAAAAAATAAGAGTTCCATCACGCTTGAGCGTACGGTAAATGAACCTTGGTGGCATGAAGGTCAGATTAAAGCTTGCCGGTTGAATATTTTTTTCAGAACAGTAATACTTTCTTAACTAAAGGAAATTAAAAAAATTGTAACTCCACCAATTACAAAAACATTTTCAAAGTTATAGCTTTTCGCCTTTCATTCACGTAGGTGTCTCCATCATGTAGAAATAATGATTGTTTAAAACAGCAGAAGAAACCTTCCTCTAAGTTTGACGTAACTTTTAACAAGAACCCAGATGGAATGTGAGGGTACATTTCAGAGCCTCGGGATTGATGAAAAAGCCAATGCCCTTGGAAATCGTTGGCTTCTTGGGAGACAGCAGCAAAAAGAAATAGCCCATCATTCACGAGCTACAAGTAGAATTCAACTATGCTCGTTGAAAAGCAAACAACTTCGGTCCCAATTAGAACACTTATTATCGGCTTGAGGTACATAAGAAAGCGAATTTCCTTTTGGGGATCCATGTTCTTCTGTGGGAGAGCAGCCGAAAAGCACGGCTCCAAACTTGTCACTGCATTTATGTAACAATATAAGCTTTTGTATTTAACCCTCTCACTACATTCTCTAACTTGATCATTTATAAAACAAATACGAAACTATTTTTTTTCTCCTTTCATTCACATAGGTCATCGTGCTAAAATAAATTATAGTTCACGGTTGGGGTTGAGAGTAACGTGGCTAGATCAATTTATCAGGCGTTAGATGTCAGATGACACAGGTGAAAGATCAAAGGTCGAATGTCAAAGGTCGAAGGGCAAAGGTCAAAGGCAAAGATCAAAGATCAAAGGTCAAACGCTTCCTGAAAACTTCACTTACACTACTGATTGCTTTCTGGAGCAATAACTTTTAAGGAAACAAATCCCTCACGTCATAGGGAAGGATTATTTTATTTCAATAGGTAATATTTACCTGCCAACTCGCAAAAGTTTATTTGGTATGACGATTTTTCAATGTGAATCTTTCAGTTCTTTGAGCAACAATACAGGGGTCAAATAAAGTCAAATTTTGTACCTGCCAATGAAATTAAAATTTCGGTGTCAATAATGCAATCAAATGTAATTTATAGCGTCCACTATTGCGAATAGATTATATTTGTTATTCGTGATGCAAAATTTTTTCCTTGTTTTTGATTTGACATGTAAATTTTCTATAAAAAGCAGCAACTGATTTTCCACTAGCTTTTATTTGTGGAATAATGTTTATCAGTGATTTGCCAATGGCAGTCAGGGAGGCACAAACACACCTGGCAATCAACTGTGCCTATTGCCTACATCATTTACGATACTAGAATGTGATGTGACCTGTAGTATTATTCTATCTAAATTTATTGCATCAGCTGGAATATTAGGACATTACCATTGAGTTCGCTACAATCAGTATTGAAATTTGTTTTTTAAGACTAGTTTTGACCGACAATTTCGATTACCTCTATCAGGAAAACTAGTTTTTCGTCACCACGTTTTCCAACCATTTCAATTTGTTTATTCTATAAAAAGTGTATGAAAAATATTTCAAATAGTTTGTAAACCATATTCAAAAAGAAAATTTCGTATGAACAAAAAGTTTTTCCACAGTTTTTGACGGAGTCAGACAGCTATAAACTCTTACCATAAGATATTAGGGCGCCGATGACCGACGTCATGCCTGCCATGGAACGGAATGTTGTCATGCGTCTCGATGCGTTGCAACTGAGATTTTCCTATACTCAGTTCGCTTTCCATTCCTCTACAATGGGGTTAATTGCTCCCTACAGATTTGAAGACAAAAATTGTTTTTACGTTTATTTCTGGTGGGTTCTCTTGTTGTCAATCGCGTTGTCAATCGCGTTGAACAGAGGTCTCATTGGTCTTTCTTGGGTTCGAGCTTAGCGTATCCCATCGTGTTATTCTATCATCTATGGTTACACCAAGCTCAATTCATCATATGATGCATTGGTAATGAACATCTAGGACACTTAATAAGCTTTCTGTATTTCTCTGCTTATGGTATTTCTGAAATATATATAAATACCTTCGTGTGTTGGAGATGCGAGCAATCGAAAATTTACCGGTTTCTTTGGTGTAATTCAAAATGTATTTTTGAGTGAGGTTCACGACGCTGAGACGGTCGAATATAAATGTATGAAATTCTATTTGATCAATCCACATCATTGTTCAGCTTACAAGTTTCTTCACGTTTATGGAGGTCAGGCATCCAGTCAAAACCCCTACACAACAACCAGGTCGTACAACTAACTTTCACAGTGGGTTTTTGGGAAAGGAACACCATTGACCCAGCATATTGGACCACAAGGAGTACTGCAACGGACAAAGGGTCTGCGCATGCCAAAGGAAGGACGGAGGACCTTTGAGGCAAGCAAGGTCCGTTAAGAAGCAATGAAACGACCGCTGCAGGAGCCAAGAAAACGGAAACAAGTATTTATTTTCAAAAAATCGAGGAGGTGGAAAGTGTTGAAATGGGTAATACCCCATTAATTGTAGAATGCAGTTTAGACGGATGCACAGAATAGGTGTTAAAGATTATTCCTGAAGAATGCATAAATAATGTCATAAAATTAGTTGGTTAAACCACATTTACCGTGGGGACAAAAGATGCATATATACAGCACACTTTTCATTTCCTGAATAGCAATCTATCTCCAAAGTTCCATTTTGCCAAATATTCCCCCGAACAATCCTCTTCAATCAAACTATTCACGAAAGACGGTCTATTCACATAACTCAACAAACATTTGACGAAATGTTACACAAACACAGCAAAAAAGTAATCAAGTGTCCTTATAGACCAATAAATGTACGGTTTCGATACAGGTATCTTGTAAAGTCAGAGCTGGTGAATTTGGAAAGCAGTGGGCTGGAACATTGCAGAGATTTGATCTCTCAGAGTGGGCTAATCCCGTGGTGACAGTTATACTGGCTGTGGGAATTAAGCATTGTCGATCAATAATGTCCGACAACAACAACGGGCCAGATGTCATCTTGGATTATGTGCCCTTGAACGTTGGAGACGTCGAAGTCGTTTCGTGCATTGATTAGAATACCGCGTACTTGTTATTCGTGTTAGACGAGGAGTCAACGGAAAACACTCATTACCCCTCAGAGGTAATGAGTTCAGGGCCGTCGCCGAGTGATTAGTGTGTCCGACTGCAGTGCCAACCTCTGGTGCTGCATGTCGCGAGTTCGAGCCTCGGCATGGACACGGTGGTCTTGTGGCGGAGAAATAAAGCACCTCCCCCTTCTGTGTCAGCCTAACCTAGCTACCCTCCTAAATTTCGGGAAATGACTGTATGTCTATGCATACATACATACCCTCAGAGGTACTGTTTTAATATAATTACTTACCGCTTGGCAAATCGTCAGAAAGTGCAATTGTCAGTCTCCCATTTTGCAGTTTCTTTGTGCCGTATCCGATGCAATATGTTATTTAACGATGTATTAGCAATTACCAGGGCACACGAGGAATCTTTAAAAGTATCAGACAACTAGTAACAGCTTTGAGGCGTTGACCATAAAATTTAAAACGATAATTGTCAATATTCACAAACAGTGTCGAGAATTTCTAACAATTGTTATCCAACGAGGGGATGCGACAAGATTATTTGGAAGTCCAGGCAATCACAATAGCCACTTGCCCTTGAACGTTAAAGAAGTTTAGAGGTCATAGAATTTCCGTCATTGTAACAATCTTAATGAAAGGGGAATCTGAAAATCTTCCGGGATGGAAATCAGCGATCATATTTTGAGATCATTACACAATGAATTCAGAGGAACTCGAATACAGAGATTGTTCGACCAAAACCTCGAAGCTGCAGTCGAGACATATGCGTCCAATTGCAGTAAAGCAGCAGTGCTGCTGCAATGAACACTCCGAGGCTTTCATACGAAAACGCTAATATTAGCTCAGAAAGGTTACACCACGATAGACAAAGCGGCAACAACAGAAATGTTTGGTATAGAACAGTTTTGATGATAAAAAAAAAATTGGTGGGCAGATATCCTATTCGCACCGGTACAGCTTCATGGGCATGAAAACGTGATGACAGTTATATCCAGTTCAAGACAACACAAATGGAACATACGAGTGAGCCAGTATATTTACTTTAATGATTCACATTCCAGTCAAATCCAATAGCATTAGTGATTGTCTCTCTGGACTACAATAGATGATACAAAAGATAATTTATATGATGGAACTCATTTTGTTCCTCATTTTTTTATAGTGGTACCTAGTGTCCTTCAAGGAAATAGGCATTACGTAAGGCATGGCTCCCCCCAAAGGATAAATGGGGGCAAAAAAACTTCCCAGGGGGCAAAGAAACCGAAGTTGTACAATAGCAACAAATGATTGAAATTAAACTGAAAAGAGTGACATACGATGCAATCGATATAGTCCTAGAACTATTACATACCAATCATCCCGGTATTTCGGCTATAAAAAGTACTGCTCGTTTGTTAGAGTGGTATCCAAATGAAGACAAAAAGACATAGACTTCATTAAAAAATGTAATAAGTGCGCAGCGAAGACCACAATACAAAGCAGACGTCAAAGAGCGAATAGCCGAGACTCATGAACCAATTGCGCTATTGAACATCGAACACTGTTATAAAGGACGATATAGTTCCTGTGATCGTCTGTGCCTATACTAGTCAGTTACCTTGAGACGAAGGCCTTTAAGTGTGTCGGTTTTGATGCCACAATTAAGGCATTAGACACAATGTTCTATCGCAATGGCCTACCTCCTTCCGTAATTCGTGGTGAGAATTACAATTTTTTACCTGTGAAGAGTTTCATAATTACATAGTACACAAAGACTTCTAGCATGTGCGGTGACCAAGAGATCCAACAAGTTCAAATGGTCAAGCTGAACGAAGCGTAGAAATAATAAAGAGCGGACAAAGATAACCCACTACGGGTGCACGGCAATTATTAAGACATGTGTTGTTACACTACCGTGACACCTCGCACTTAGTGACAGGGAATGCCCCCCAGTATCCTTCAATGGAAAAGTTTACGCAACCGAAAAAGAGCTCACATAAAATAACACCTTAGAATTCTGATGATATATCAATGCTCTGTTTGATCAAACATGAGTGTGCAATGATTTAAGAGGAGGCCTCAAATGACTGGAGGCAACTGTCCGCAAAAAAAATGTTGTAGTATGTACAAGGAACATGTTTCTCAAAGCTAGGCTAGATGCATTGCATTTTTTTTAAGTACTGGTAGAATGAACTCATCAGCCCGTTCCAGGCCTACTACAAGTACTGAATTTGAAGTCATCATGACAAGACATGTTGATCAGTTGTTGCAATTGAAAAAACCATACACTCGAGATGACGAGAAAAAAATAAACCTAGTTGTTGAAGAAAACTTGACACAGTGCCACCAGAAAGGATATGTAATGAGTGAGCGCATTCAAAGCAGGAATGCCTGTGGCAAAACAATGCGCGAATGATCGAAATGGATGTGGTGATGAGTCGAGACAAAAAGTGCCTGTCACACCCGAAACACAAAACAACACCCAGCAACCAATAACAAAACGTTTTGCCAGAGACCGGCGCCGGTTTACTAGAAGACAAGTCATACACAGCATGGTCATTGAGTAGAGAAACAAATGTCCACGTGGGTAACTGATGTTTGATTTTACATGAAAACTGTCTCTTGTATCTCTCTCCTCAAAGAAGAAATGAAGGAAGTGTCATGTCGGATAAATTAATCGTGAAAAAGCGACATGAATGTAGTTTCTTGCCGAGACAAGAAAGGTCCAGCGCAGGTATACGATGTCATGGTCTAACGCTATTTGGACGTATTGATCTCATGACCCAGGCCAATTGGGTCCACTGATTGGAACCTTGGAGAGGTTCTACTTACTCCAACAGTAAACGGTTTTGCTGGGCATGTAGTAACAGTTTACTGGGCAGCATGCTGATGTGTGTGGACTAGACGGATCCAGTCAGTGTTTCATTCTTAGGAAGAACAACAAATCGGCCCAACTCTCTCTGTACTCTCTTTCCGTTCTTTACTCGCCTTGTATACAAATAAACGTAATATTTGTAAAAAAAAATCCAGTCTTTTACCTTTGCTACCATAACAATAGTATACTTCATGAAGTTTACGATTAAAAATACGTCAACCAAGACGTTTGAAAATAGCTACGTCATAAATGAGATATGACATGTGGATTCATTGTTTCATGCAGTCATTGAAATATTGTCCTGCCAGTCGTTACAAATGATAAACATTCTCCCAAGGAAAGAGTTTGTCATCGAGTGAATAACATCTTCAGGGTTAGCAAACGCAGCAGTGAACAACAAAGCAGGAGCACCTCGCTGATATCAGAACAACACTATTAAATAAGTTCAACGACTGGTGGTCGCGGCGTCCTTTTGAATAAAGACGAAGTACACATATAATAATTTTAAGGTGACTAGAAAACTTTACCTCTAATCAGTAAATGTTGAACGCGCAGATCAAACATATTTCAAATCATTCTTCTATCTGGAATATGGAACTTATGTCAAGAAATATTAGAAAACGTTATTGTCTTTTGCAACTCGTGTAACTCGTATTTGATTCACAGTAACCAGAGAAGTAACACTTCATGCCAAAATATATTGAAACCCTCAATATATGAATGTAACCCAGCTTATTGTATCATCAATTTAGATCATGAATGCATTTAAAAAAAATCATATTGTTCACTATTCGACCTGATTTACATAGTATGAAATGATATACTAGAACAACGCTCAAAATATCATTATGATTCAATAACGAGTGAGGGTGAATGAAGGCGAGAACGAAACGTAGTTGTATTCATTATTCGATAAACTCATTTGATACAATAACTTCAATGTCTTGGAACGGTCGTAGGATCATTCTTGCTTGGCTTTACTGATGGAAAAATCTTACATACTGAATGTCTGAAAGTAAACATCGTTCAATGAAACCTTACAACAAGTGGAATTAACATCTTCGAACTCTTCATGATTTTGAGTACACATGATCACTACAGGTAATTTATTTACGAAGCTATTCCTGTCAAAGTGGCCATATGAAATTTCCAGGATGCCGAAAAACTACAAAAACACTGACGTACACAAATATCACACACACAGAAATAGCTGAATGGGTCTTACATATGAATCGAAAATCAATCCTTTGCACTTGATACTTAAAGAGTATTTTTCAATTCATTAGCGAGTAGGCCGGGTGAGGTTGGGGCTGGACCGCTCACCATGCACGTGAAGCTCTTTGATTGTAAGCAAAGAATCTCTCGGTCTTCGTTCCCGCTAGTAAACATTTTCTCTGCGATTTAAACCAAACATATAATGAATGAACTTGCCTCTTACAAAAATACTTCATGACCAGAAATCGACACGGCGTGAAATAAATAACTATATTGCGATTTGCACTTTCATTTTTCATGATGCATGTTTCTCGTAACCATAAACGTATAAATAACAATTAATAATTTTTCAATAACAAATTTCATCATAGTTTAGGTAGTAGCGCGTAATAACCATCATTCTCAGATCACGGGACTTTCATTCACTGTCTTTCCTTAATGAAGCAACAGCGCCAGCTCACGTATTTCATAATTGATATTCTAATCATTGTGATCTGAATTGTTCACACATCAAGGTTCCTGGTCAATAAAAAATATCCCTGCCACTTTAATTTAATTCACCTTCCACAGCCTTTTCCGAAGTCGCGCCTGCATGTACGGGGAATAGCAGAGTTGAGGTTTGGGTGACAGGGTAATCCATAATAATAAAGAAGTATATTCATACTCAAAAGGTACGATATTGTTTGGGAACCAAGCATTAACGCACAATAAATCTAATATAAGTGTAATGACGGGTAAGAACTTACTACTGATTAGTTGGGGCTTTGTGTGAACGGTAGGGAGGTATCTTACTTTCCAACCTGAACATAAGGAGTGGCATTCGTACATGGGCAGGCAATAGTGGCGGTTCTTTAAGACATTATTGACATATATCAAAATTAGTGATTGTAATGTTGATTTTTTCGCGCCTATTCTTGAGGTGATGATTCAACATAAAGTGTCGGTGCGTGAGATGAAGGAGCGAATAAGCTGCCATCATATTTATTAAGAATAATCGGGGAGTGACAATAGAAGTGATGTTATTCAATGGGACCTACAATAGTGTGGTTTGGGAAAACAAAATGTTAAATCAACTTGATTTCGCTTGACAGAGGTCTAGATCTTTACAATGTCATTGGAACAATTGATGTTGAATGTTACGCTTGCATTGGAACAATTGATGTTGAATGTTACGTTTGCAAACAAAATATTCCTCAAACGACAAGATTTTTGGTTGCTTAGTGACTTCGGATTTGTCACTCACTTACTGAAGTCGAATGTTATTACACCTAAACACAGAGGCTAGTGCTTGAGCTTAGAGACCGTTTCCCTTAGTTCGTCGCCATGACTCACTTGCCGCAATACTATGACACAATTTACCTCTATCTTGTCTTATTGACGTACTGTATTGTATGGATTTTCTGAGAGAAGACATGTATAAGAGAGCTGTTTATGTCAACAAGTGGTTTCCATTTCCAGCACTTGCTTTGTACAAGACCATCTTAATTTCTCTCCACTGTTATTTCCTCCTGGAACTCCATACCTCCACATCAGATTCATCACCTCTTCGTCTCCATAAATCACATTCATGTCCCTCACATGCACTGCGGTCCGCCTTCTCGTTCCAAGCGCCCGATTATATATA
>SDVV010028467.1:0-11953 GCA_016164225.1 Gammarus roeselii | reverse complement strand
TGGAATTTATGTACTTGTCAGTCAACAGTTGTTTTGTGCACCTGATGTCCATTCTGATGGGGTTGGTTGATCTACATGTTCCAGTTCACAATGGAGCCCAGTCTGTGCCGTGGTCTGTTCATCCACCTCGGCGGTTGATGCGAGAGAGATCTCTTGCTTGGCAGGACTTCAAGCACGTGAGAGCTTCCTTCGGTAGAGGGGATCCTCGTTCTGTACTGGCAATGGGCGTATTTAACGCCTTGAACCATCAGTATAGAACCTTTGCTATCCAGAGTCGTGCTCAGTATGAGGAGCATCTCATGGATCGATTTTGCGAGTGTCCAAAGCTCTTTCACTCATACATCCGCACTAAAAAGAAGGTCGTTTGTCCGTTGGTCCTCTTCACGCTGCTGGTGGTGGGTATGTTGACTGCCCCCAGGTCATGAGTGAAACTTTTGCTGATGCGTTTGCTTCCGTTTTTGTTGTTGATGCTCCTCCTAATCCAGCTCCCAATCAGGTCTTTCATGGAGCGATGCCTGATCCAGTTGTCACTCATGCTCAGGTGCTTAGCGTGTGGTTGGCTCTAGAAGCTTCATCGGCAATGGGGCCCGATGGCTTACATCCAAAGCTTCTGAAGAGTTGTGCGGGTGCACTGTCGGGGCTTTTGTTCTATTTCAGAGGTCATTACTTTGTGGAGTTCTTCCGGATTTGTGGCTGGAGTCAATTGTGATCCCCCTGTTCAAGGGTAAGTCAAGGTACAATCCTCTGAACTACCGCCCTGTCAGTCTGACCTCTGTGTGCTGCAAGAGTTTGGAAAAGATTATTGTTTCTGGTCTGGTTGAGTTTCTCGAGAGTAATGAGATTCTCTCCCCTCACCAGTTTGGATTCCGGAACTTTCGGTCTACTGGGGATCAGCTTCTCTTGGCTTATTCAGATGTTTCAGACTGGGTGGATGATGGCTTTGTTGTGGATGTTGTGCTGCTTGAATTTTCAAAGGCATTCGATGTGGTTTCTCATGATGTGCTGATTCACAAGCTGAGGGAGGTGGGAGTTGGGCCAGTTTTGCTTGGCTGGATTCGTTCGTTTATGGCTGGTCGTTCTGTGAGGGTTGCTGTTGGTGGGTGTTGTAGTGATTCGAGAGAGCAGGTTAGTGGTGTGCTGCAGGGTTCTGTGCTGGGCCCTGTGCTATTTCTGATCTATATTAATCACATTACAAATGGAGTGCTATGTTCTTTCAAGGCATTTGCTGACGACTACAAGCTGTACCTTCGGTACAAGAGGGTGAAGGAGTCTGCAGTTGCTGGTGTGTCAAGTCTGCAGTCGGATTTGGATACAGTTGGCGCGGTTGCCTCGTCTTGGAACTTGAGGCTGAACTCAGAGAAGTGTGTGGTGTTGAAGTTTGCTTGTGGGTTTGCCGAGTGGACTGATGAGAATCCGCTGGCTCAGTACTTCTTGGGTGGGATTCCACTGAAGTTTGTTCAATCCCACAGGGACCTTGATGTGGTGGTTGATGTAAAACTGAAATTCCACCATCATTTCAGAGAGGTGGTGGGTAAGGCTTCCGGATTGGCCAGCAGCTTGCTGAGATCCACCGTTTGCCGTAGTCCTCACTTCATGGTGTCCCTCTTTGTGATGCATATCAGGCCTCTCATGGATTTTTGCTCATCGGTGTGGAATGTGGGTTTTCTTGGGGATTTGAGATTGCTTGAGTCAGTGCAGAGGAGATGGACAAGAAAGGTGGATGGTCTTGCTGAGTTGGATTATTTTTCCAGACTGAAACAACTTGGCTTATTCTCCATAATAGGAAGGTTTTTCAGGGCGGACTTTATTAAATACTGGAGGATCATCTGCAGGTTGGATGGTGGCGCCGACCTTGGGGGCATTTTTCGGAGAGCTCCGAATGCGAGAACTCTGGGCCATCCCTATAAGCTTTTGATGCCAGGCTTGTAATACAGACATCAAGAGGAGATTCTTTGGAGCACGATGTGTTCAGTTGTGGAACAGCCTCCTGAGTTTTGTGGTGGAGTCACATTCCTTGGCTGCATACAAGTTGCTTGCGGAGTTTTTGGGTGATATTCTGTTTGAGTTTGTTTAGGTTGGGGCGGGTTCTTCTGCAGCGTGTTGGCGTCCTGGCTTTGGATTTGTCTGCTTTTTGCTATGATGCTGGAGTGGTGGGTTGTGGTGCGTGCTTGTGTGGGTGTGTGTTTGTGTGTGTTTGTGTCTGTCCTGATGTGTTGCTTCTTTGTGTGTTTCTATGTTGTACAGATTGCTGTTAGATTTTTTTTTTTGTCACATGCGGATGGTTCATGTGATAGCCAATAGTGCGCACTAATTCCAGTTCTTATACCTGTGTTAACATTGCTGTTCTCAATAGCATGCTGGCGCGCATGGCTGTGCTGGCTTCCCCGGCTCTGCTGCTCCTCATTTGCTGTGGTCCTGCTGGAGGGGGCTGCAAAGGTAAGAGACAAAGGTAAGAGACAAAGGTAAGAGACTAACCACATCAAACGCTTTAGAGAAATCCATGAAGACCACATCAACAACCATTCCTTCATCTACCCGATCAGCAACCTCACCATATGTAAGCAAAAGTTGGTCTTCAGTGCTCCTTCCCACCCTGAAACCAAATTGACCTTCAGACAAAATGGCAGAATCTTCAAGAAAAGACACCAACTGGGACACAATAACCCGCTCCAGCACCTTACAGCAAAGAGAAGTAAGACTCACTGGTCGGTAATTGAGAGGGTTACTTCTTGAACCAGACTTGAATATAGGAACAACACAAGATTCCTTCCAGGCCTCCAGTAAAACTCCCAGGTCCAATGATTTTGCAAAAATCAGAGATGAGGGCAATGACAGCTGCCAAAAACATGACTTTGAAACACCAGGGTGAATGCCATCAGGCCCCAGGGCAAAAGATTAGTCTAAACCACCCAGAACCTGGGCAACTAACAGTCTAGTCACACAAATCCCATTAAATTTCTCAGGAAAAAACTGATGTGGGGAAGGACCGGCAGGATCAGCATCCACAAAAACCAACAAAAACGAATCTACAAACAGCTGACTCATGTCTCTCTGACCAGCAACAACCTCACCAGATGGAAGCTTCAGAGGACCAACAGAAGGACAGCTCTGCTTTCTTCCTCTGATATAGGAGTGAAACATCTTGGGAGTAAGAGAGAAGTTATCTGCTAATTCCAGCTCATACAGACACTGGCTGTCGCGTGAAAAATTTCTGTACTCAAAATTAAGCCCACTAAATCTCTGCAAGGACACCAACACCTCATGCTGTCTACCAAGCTCCCCCCTCAAAAGCTTATACTGCACCCAAGCCCTAGATCTACTGGTCATCAGTTCCCTAGGAGGGCTTCGCAACCCGCTTGGTCGTGAAGCAGAGTCTCAAGTGGGAACAAACTTGTCCACAAGTGAATGGACAATTGTCTGAAAGAAACTATAATTCTCCTCCACAGTGCGCCCTACAAAAACTCGTAATGCCAGTCATCACCCTCCAAAACCTCTCCCATGCTCCTGTAATTGCAAGACCACATAACTGATTTCAAACCAGGATCCCCTGCAACATCATTCATCTGAAAGATACTCCACCAAGACAGGGGCATGGTGGCACCCCGGAAGAGGAGGCAAAACCGACACAGAAGACACTCGATCCTCCTCTGTAGTCAACACCAGATCAAGAATGCTACCCAAATCAACAAAAGTACCTTCTCTCACCTACTGAGTGAGGCCAAGAAGGACAAAAATAATCAAGAAACTGGGAATCAACAGGAGGGGTATAATTATTGAAAACGTCCGCAAACCAATCCAATGAAGGCAAGTTAAAATCCCCAAGAACAACAACCTCTCTGCCAACACAAAACTCCATCAAGAATTCAATCAGTTTAGCAATCTCCTCAGCTGAGAAGGAGGGAGGGCGGTATGCCACCACAACCAGAAGATCATAGTCAAGGAGGGAAATAGCAGCAACATTAGGTAAAGTCACCTCAATTGGCACAAACTTCAAATTGTTAGCAACATACTGACTCCATGCTTTTTCACCTCCCTAACCACATCCCCCCACACCAGCTGAAACCCTGGCAAATCAACAAAGGATGAGGACACCAAAGAAGTGGGATATGCAGTTGCTGACTCGGAGGCATGCTCTCAAGGCATCGGAGGGTGACAGAAAGGAGAGAAGTGAATTCTTGGAGGCTGCTGCGAGACGGGGGGCTGATCCCGATGCTGGTTAGGGTGGGCCTGTTGTAGTTTCCAGGGATTCCTCTGGTTGTGCACTGGCTGGTAATTATCGAGGTGGTGGCGGTCGCGCTGGGGTGACTGCGGTGGTGAGTCGTGGTGCTGGGAGCGGTGGGCGTGGCGGTGCTGGGGACCGCGGAGATGCTGAGAGCCGGGGTGGTGTTGGTGGGGGCAGGGGGAATGCTGGCGGCCGCGGTGGTGATGGCGGTTGCGGTGATGCCGGAGTGCGCGGTGCGGCCGGGGGATGGGGGGGCTAGGAGTCGTGGTGGTGGTGCTGAGGGCGGTCTAGGCTCTCTTACCTTTGCAGCCCCCTCCAGCAGGACCACAGTAAGTGAGGAGCAGCAGAGCCGGGGGGAGGCCAGCACAGCCATGCGCGCCAGCATACTATTGAGAACAGCAATGTTAAAACGGGGGGAGGCCAGCACAGCCATGCGCGCCAGCATACTATTGAGAACAGCAATGTTAACACAGGTATAGGAACTGGAATTAGTGCGCACTATTGGCTATCACATGAACCATCCGCAAGAATGACAAAAAAAAAATCTAGAACAGCACACTGTACAACAAAGAAGCACACGAAGAAGCAACATCAGGACAGACACAAAAACACACAAACACACACCCACACAAACACGCACCACAACCCACCGCTCCAGCATCATAGCAAAAAGCAGACAAATCCAAAGCCAGGATGACAACACCCTGCAGAAGAACCCGCCCCAACCTAAACAAACTCAAACAGAACATCACCCAAAAATTCCGCAAGCGACCTCTTGAATGCAGCCAGGGAATCTGACCACCACAAAACTTGGTCACACAAACTCAGTGGGTGAGGGGAGGTAATTTTGTTAATTCGGGTAGCATTCTTGATCTGGTGTTGACTACAGAGGAGGATCGGGTGTCTTCTGTGGCAGTTTTGCCTCCTCTTCCGGGGTGCCACCATGCCCCTGTCTTGGTGGAGTATATCTTTCAGATGAATGATGTTGCAGGGGATCCTGGTTTGAAATCAGTTATGTGGTCTCATGGTGATTACAGGAGCATGAGAGGTTTTAGAGGGTGTTGACTGGCATTATGAGTTTCTGTATGGCACTGTGGAGGAGGATTATAGTTTGTTTCAGTAAATTATCCATTCACTTGTGGATAAGTTTGTTCCCACTCAAGACTATGCTTCACAACCAAGCTGATTGCGGGGCCCTCCTAGAGCTTAATTTTGAGTACAGAAATTTTTCAGGCTACAGCCAGTGTCTGTATGAGCAGAAATTAGTTGACAACTTCTCTGTTGCTCCCAAGATGTTTCACTCCTATATCAGAGGAAGAAAGCAGGGCTCTCCTTTTGTTGGTTGTTGATGTGGTCTTTCTAGATTTCTCTTAAGCATTAGATCTTGTCAGTCACTCGGTTTTGTTGGACAAACTGAGATGTGTGGGCATTCTGGGTGGACTGTTGGATTGGATTTGTAATTTTCTGATAGGGAGGCGAATGTGTGTTTCTGTGAGGGGAGTTGTCAGTGACTTCCAAGAGATGACAAGTGGTGTGTCCCAGGGTTTCTGCTATATGTCAATCATGCTGCAGCATGTGAGGCTTGTGAGTGGAAAGCCTTTGCTGACGACTTCAAAATGTATTTGAGTTTGCCCCGCGATGTACAAGCAGTTTGCCTGGGTATGTCTTCCTTGCAGAGGGATCTGAATTTGGTCCAGTCTGTGTCATTGTCATAAAATCTCTTGTTGAACATTGACAAGTGTGTCTTAATGCAATTCTACAGGGGCCACCTTGAATTGGAGCAGATTGATGATGGAATTGCTTATTAATTGAATGGTGTGGTGTTTGAGCTTGTCAATTCCTTCAGGGACTTATGAGTGCTTGTTGACTCAAGGCTGCGGTTCCATCTCCAGGTGAGGAGTGTTGTAAGAAAGGCTTCCACTCTGGCAACCAGTCTGCTTTGCTCTACTGTCAATAGGAGTTCTGTTTTCATGGGCTCCTTGTTCATTACTCATATAAGACCCATCTTGGACTACTGCTCATGTGTGTGGAATGAGGGATATTTGGGGGATCTGAGATTGTTGGAGTCTGTGCAGAGGAGGTGGACCAGAGAGACTAATGGGCTGGGTAGAGTGGACTATGGTGAGCGGCTCATAGCAATGCAGTTGTTTTCTGTGAGGGGGAGGTTGTTGTGTTCAGATTTTGTGAAATGCTGGAAGATTTTTCATTGTTCTGTTGATTCAGGCTCGTCAACTCTGTTTGAGAGAGCTCCAAATGTTGGCACACATGGGCATTTTTTCAAGCTGGTGGTTCCTCGCAGTCAGACTGACTATAAATGCAGATTCTTTTCTTCTTGCTGCGTGCAGATTTGGAACCGGCTGCCCGCTGATGTGGTGCAGTGTGATTCACTTTGCGGCTCCAAGAGGGCCCTGGCGGAGGAATTGGTGGCGGTGTTGTATGAGTTTTGCTTGACCCAATTTGATGTGATATTGTGGCTTTGTTTGTGTTGAGCGCATTCTGACAAGCGTCCTGCTGCAATGCTTGTACCTTGCTGTTCTTTTCAATTGCTGGCACGCTGAGGTATACTGCCTCCAATGCCTGCGTGCCCTGTTGGCGGGGCTGTTGGGGCTGTGGGTGCTGCAAAAGTGAGATACAAAGGTGAGATGCAATCCAAACCGGCAGCCCCTAGAGATGAGCTGTGAGGAATTCAAATTGAACTCTTGTTTTTTTCAATTCAAGTAGCATAGTTGATAATGAAGTTTCATGTCTTATGTTCAAGAATTTATCCATTTCCAAAAAAAAAAATACTGCCAGACAACAGAAATTAATGCTCTAATAATAATAATAATAATAATAATAATAATAATGTTAGTCAGAACAATAATATCAATGTAAAAATTGCCTGTGCACTGAAGCACTTACAGGATGACTGCCTAAATCTGTTTACAACTTAGTGTGTTTTAGCCCCTGCACAAGCACTTCTATACACCATCAGGGCAAAATCCAAGGGAAGAGATTGACTAGTGCACACTCCATCAAGTAGCATCAACCAGGGTGACTCTTTACCCTATCAAACACAGAGGAATAATTCAAAAAGTATGTGACCTATGAACTTAGTATTCATGATGTGCATAACTACTTTTGTGACAGTGAAGAACCATAAGTTTCAAGATACAATCTTCAACCTAAAAAGTTATACACAAAACAACATGAGGCAAGTCATGCTTCTCAAATTGGGGAGAATTTTCACACCAGATGTGGTGATTCCCCGCACCTCAACTATTTGTAATTTTTGCCAAAAAATACATATAAAGTTTGAGGGTGCCAATAGGAAGAACATGCCTCAATTAGCATTTAGTGTCTAGTGGAAATTAGGAGTGACTCACTTGCACCCCCATTGGAGAACTAAAACATTGGTTATGTCCTATTTTGACTATGCCACTTGCAAGTGCTAGTCTTAGTTGGGATTTGCTACTTGTAGAAAGTCAATAGGTACAGACAGAATTTATGCAAAATCTTTCATGTGGATGTGTTTTCAGGTGCCTGAAAATTATGATATGGAAAAATCATTCCCACAAGCTTTGATGCTGTGGCTACAGTTTTAAAGTATAGCTAGTTGCCAAATTCAGTGGTGATAATAGAGTCTGCACATCATATTTTTCTGGTGTTTTGAAAGGTGTTCTTGGCAACTGTCATTGCCATTGACTTTGATTTTTGCATAGTCTTTGAGCCAGGGAGTTCTGACGGGGACCTGGGAGGAATCTCATATTTCTTTATTCAAGTCAGGTTCGAGAAGTAACCTTCTCAATTATTGTTCTGAGAGTCTCACTTCTGTTTGTTCTAAGGCACTGGAGTGGGTTATTGTGTCCCAGGTGATATCTTTTCTGGAAGATTCTGGAATTTTGTCTAATGGTCAGTTTGGTTCTAGGGTGGAAAGGAGCACAGAGGATCAGCTTTTGCTTACTTATGGCAAGGTTGCTAATCTGGTGGATAATGGGATGGTTGTTGATGTGGCCTTCCAGGATTTCTCAAAGGCGTTCAATGTTGTCAATCACTCTGTTTTGTTGGAAAAGCAGAGATGTGTGGGTATTGCTTGTGGATTATTGGACTGGATTCATAGTTTTCTGATCGGAAGGTGAATGTGCGTTTCTGTGGGGGAAGTTGTTAGCAACTTCCGGGAGGTGACAAGTGGAGTGCCCCAGGGGTTTGTGCTAGGTCCGCTTTTGTTTCTGCTATATGTCAATCACATTGCAGTGGGTGTGGTTTGTCAGTAGAAGGTTTTTGCTGACAACTTCAAACTCTATTTGAGTTTCCCACACAATGTACAATCAGTTAGCCTGGGTGTGCCTTTCTTGCAGAGAGATCTGAATTTAGTACAGTCTGTATTGCTGTCGTGGAATCTCTTGTTGAACATCGACAAGTGTCTTTATGAGATTCTACAGGGGTAATATTGAATTGGAGCAGCTTGATGATGGAATAGCTTATAAATTGAATGGTGTGGTGTGGTACTTGAGCTTGCCGATTCCTGCAGGGACTTGAGCGTGCTTGTTGACTCAGGGCTGAGGTTTCATCTACATGTGAGGAGTGCTGTAAGAAAAGCTTCCACTCTTGCAACCAGTTTGCTTTGCTTTTCTGTCAATAGGAGTTCTGTTTTCATGGTGTCCTTGTTTGTTACTCATTTACAACCCATCTTGGACTATTGCTCAGGTGTGTGTAATGTGGGCTCTTAGGGGGACCTGTGCAGAAACAGTGGATCAGGGAGATTGATGGGCTGGGTTGTGTAAACTATGATGAGAGGCTCAGCTTTGCAGTTGTTTTCTGTCCGGGGGAGGTTGTTGCATTCGGATCTGGTGAAGTATTGGAAGATTTTTCATTGTTCTGTAGATTCGGGCTTGACTGCTTTTTTTGAGAGAGCTCTGGATATCTTTCAAGCTGGTGGTTCCTCACAGTTAGATGAACTATAAACGGGGATTCTTTTATTCTAGTTGTGAGCAAGCTTGGAACTGACTGCCTGATGATGTGGTTCAGTGTTATTCCTTTCTTGGCTTCAAGAGGGCCTTGGCTGAAGAGTTGGGGGAGGTATTGTATGAATTTTGCTAGACCCGGTGGATTTGATTTTGGATTTTTGTTTGTGTTTCTGACAGTTGTGTGCAGTTGTTGACTGACTGCGTTGTTTTTCTTTGATCTGTTAAGCGCATTCTGACCAGCGTATTGCTGCAGTTTTTGTGCCATGTCGTTCTTTTTGAGTGCTGGCATGCTAAGGTATACTGCCTCCCACGCCTGCTTGCCCTGTTGGGGGCTGCAAAGGTGAGATACTACAAAAATGTTGCAGTTGATTGCATAAGGATTTTGAAAAAAAAAAAAAAGTAAACATATAGCTACAAATATACAACTGCAGGGAGCCACCCAAAGTCAAGAAAAAAAATTAGGACGACTCCCTGCACTTATTTTGTCAACGAAAATTCAAATTTTATTCAGGGTAAAATACTTAGCTATACAAAATTCTTTACACATATGTCATCATGAAGTAAAATGACCCAATACAATCATAACAACATTACCATAGCTCGTTTCAAAATATGTAGCTAAATTCCTAATGACCGAATATTTATAGCTACCATAGGGCAACAAGTCTAGGCCTATGTGTAAAGTTCTGTTTGACACCTAGATGTGAACATTTTTACAATGGTGTGAACATTTTTACAATGTCCCTATGTAAGCTAACAAAACTGTACCCAGCATACCTTTATATTAATTTTAATGCAAATAGTTTGCTATAGAAATGGAAAAATATTTTCTTTCCTAGTTTCATTTTTTCAAAATCTTTTTTGACAAAATATAAGTTTGTCTAATGATTCTTGAGTCATGATTATTTCAGGGTCTGAAAAAATTACTTCTAGTAAAGGTAGTTAGCAATTATTGAAGAAAAGTGTTTGATATCCGTAGAGAAATGGTAAAAAAAAATCTCATGCCTGTCAAGAATGACCAGCACAGGACAAGCATTAAAAAAGATCTGTCGACCATAAAAAATTCCATACTATATTCTTCTTTCATTAACTGATATATAATAACATAAGCAAGCTCATACTGTTGGTTCTCAGAAACTTATTATTTTTGTTTCAATCATTTATGAGGCATACAGGTAGTCACTCTCATTTAGGGGTCATGGCTTGTCACATATTTTTTGTAAATAACATTTATCAAAGTTGGTGATACAGTGCATGCATAGCTAGCTAATGGTCATAATACTAGGTTATTTGAAGTCATCTATTCAAAGTCATCTCTCTCACCATATGCTAGGAAATAAATTGTACAGTAAATTCTATGTCTCATGGGTAATTTTTTTCTTTGTTCTATGCTGCAGTCTTCCTTGATAGTCATAGGAGCAGTTCATAAAATTTCATCACTGAAAACTTTTGTTTGTCAATGATTGCAAACTAATTCTAGTGTAAGTAATTTATTCACCCCCTAAAAGAGGTAATTATGATTTGAGTATGATTGGATGAATCATACTACTGTAAAATTAATAGCCGCAACACCTAGGTGTGAAAAGGAAGTTTACACTTAGGGCTAGACCTGTCACACAGCAGTTTAAACATTTGGTCATCAGAAAATTAGCTACCTATGCATTTAGTAATTAGCTATGGTAGGTAGCTATATTGTTTAGTCATTTACTTCTAGATAATAGTATATATATGTAGCTATTAAGAATTACATTTACCCAAGAACTTTTAATACAAAAGAACAAAAAATATTCTATTACAAAATGCATGGGGTAACTTTGGCACCATTATTTTTACCAGAGGTTACTCTTCTACAGTGGTAGATTTGCATATCTTCACAAAAAATACATATTCCTTTCAAACATTTTTTTAAGTTTTTTTTTCTTCAATATTTTCCAACATTTCAATGCCTAAAAGAGGGCAGTTGGGAGTCACTGAAGGTTGTCAACCATGGGGAGTCACCCAGGCCATGCTACCATGACTGGCAGTGCATCCTCACATCATAACATTGCACTCATTGGAACACACCATATAAGGCATGATTTTGATGCTCGGCACAGATTGCATTTTTAGTCATTCATGAGCAACTTTGACCCTCCACTTGCACAGTTTTGACTTTCCTAGTGTGCAGGCCAGTGCAGCAAGAACTCTATCAACATGCTCCTAGGACATCCCCTATCTGTGGCCATGGGGTGTGTGATATGAATATGGGCAGACCCTGCCTTATAGGCAAAAGTTCATTTCTTGCATTGGAGGGACTGAAGTTGGGCTGCGCAGTACGCTAAAAAAAATGTACTGTAAGCAAGCGCAATGCGTTGGAATCATGTATCAATGTTATGCGCGGTGTTTTGAAAATTTCATCCACAGAGGACTGTACCATAGCAAGAAAATTGTACACCATATAATGGATGATGCATAACTGTACATTGCAAGTCTCTTACCTTTGATCTCTTACCTTTGCAGCCCCCTCCAGCAGGTCCACATCAAGCGGGGAGCAGCAGAGCCGGGGGAGGCCAGCACAGCCATGCGCGCCAGTATGCTGTTGAGAACAGCAATGTTAACACAGGTATAGGAACTGGAATTAGTGCGCACTATTGGCTATCACATGAACCATCCGCATGCATGACATGAACAAAACAAAAAAACAAAAAAAATTAACAAACAAATTCCAGAACAGCACACTGTACAACAAAGAAGCAACACATCAGGACAGGCACAAACACACACCCACACACAAACACGCACCACA
>SDVV010028466.1:0-11953 GCA_016164225.1 Gammarus roeselii | reverse complement strand
GCTACACCAGGAACAGTCGGTGAGAGGCGCTACACCAGGAACAGTCGGTGAGAGGCGCTACACCAGGAACAGTCGGTGAGAGGCGCTACACCAGGAACAGTCGGTGAGAGGCGCTACACCAGGAACAGTCGGTGAGAGGCGCTACACCAGGAACAGTCGGTGAGAGGCGCTACACCAGGAACCGTCGGTGAGAGGCGCTACACCAGGAATGCCATTTAATGTTCCGTGTCTTGCTGTATTTTATTAGTCTTGCAATGGCCCAAACCTCGGCAAAAATTGGTCATTTCGTCAACACCCGTTATACTGCAAATGGAGCCTTGAACCTACTCTCTATATATATATCCGACCAATAATTGTAATAACCCGAAGGTGCTCTCCCCAGACTCTGACAACCCCTTCCACAGTGAGGAGTGGAAGTGATTCCTTGATTACTTGGGATTAAATGCCCAAATTCCTTTCTAGAAATCCTTGTTTTTACCTTCAAGCAGCTTTTTTAGCAGAGCCTGCGCTCGTAATTGGTGCTTATTTTCTCTTAGCAACGCAAGTTTTCTACGAAAAGGGGATTTGACTTTTCTCACAGCCACTGAAATTTGACTGCTCGAGGCTTTCCACCAACATCCCACTGGAACGCAACATCATTTACGTCATAATTATATATATTGGCCAGTTGATTCCACCCGGAGAACATCGTTTTTATTAGGTTTCCTTATTTCAATAATTTGTCGAACAGCTAATTAAATACATGATCTGAAGCATACATACAGGTTGTTTAGTCTTTTGTTATAACTCCTTCATTCATTCCGAGAAAAGCATACAAGGAATGTTTGATAAAAGAGTATCAAGTCTACATAGAATCTCTCCGTTGTCACCTCGTCTTTAAAGTTTACATAGAATCTCTCCGTTGTCACCTCGTCTTTAAAGTTTACATAGAATCTCTCCGTTGTCACCTCGTCTTTAAAGTTTACATAGAATCTCTCCGTTGTCACCTCGTCTTTAAAGTCCAGTCATTCGCTTTTATCTCGTGCGAATCAACTTCCTAGAGTAACCTTGCAGTGATCCGTCCAAGACGCATCAGAAAACGTGAAACATGAATCGATGACGTCTAACATCAGCGAGGACAGAACAATAACACGAATCCAGGCGGTCGATTGGGAGCCGGGATTTGCAGGAGGCGGCAAAAACCGAGTGTCCTGAAACACCACGCTATAACCAGTACCGAGTGTCCTGAAACACCACGCTATAACCAGTACCGAGTGTCCTGAAACACCACGCTATAACTAGTACCGAGTGTCCTGAAACACCACGCTATAATTAGTACCGAGTGTCCTGAAACACCACGCTATAACCAGTACCGAGTGTCCTGAGACACCACGCTATAATTAGTACCGAGTGTCCTGAAACACCACGCTATAATTAGTACCGAGTGTCCTGAAACACCACGCTATAACCAGTACCGAGTGTCCTGAAACACCACGCTATAATCAGTACCGAGTGTCCTGAAACACCACGCTATAATCAGTACCGAGTGTCCTGAAACACCACGCTATAACCAGTACCGAGTGTCCTGAAACACCACGCTATAACCAGTACCGAGTGTCCTGAAACACCAAGCTATAATCAGTACAAAGTTCTTAAATCTCAACCAGACTAGCCCTGGGAGGCGACGCATCATTGTCTCCTAAAACACACATTTGCTGCCAAGTTGCTTTCTTTTCTTTCTGCCACTCTTTCTGGCTGATCTGTAATTCTGGAGGTGTTCCGATGTTCTGGACGCTGTGACAGCTCAACCAACATGCCGGGCTGCTTTTTTTTTGTAGGTCGGTGACCTGGGAGCAATGCAGACACTGCATTAGAAACTTGCTTACCCTGACCATAATCACTGAGTCAGATCTTGAATATTAATTTAGTTGCATTTAAAAGTATATATTATTACACATCGTTAGTGACTATGAGATATGCTGATGCTTAATATAATACGTCATGTTGCATTGCTTTTGTCGCAAACATGTTAATTGCATAATAGGCGTATTTGAATGATACAAGAAAACATCACGTTTGCATCGTTGAATCCGAAAGCGTTCAATGCATGTTGATCACCATCAAAGCATGGTCTATTATGAAGCCACAAGAACTGCAGTACGGAATTCCGACCATCGTTTGATAAAAAAAACAGAGCTGTTTAGAATGGAACAAATGCCGAATTATCGATTCGCTTCAACAGTTTATCCTTTGATATGCCGGCCGTTGCAAAAATATTCAAAACGATATCAAAATATTAGTGGTCCAAAAAACTGCGCTCCAGAACAGCTTTTCCCAGATATTTTGATGCTGTTCAAACAACTTCGGTCTTCGGGACATTCTGATATTGAAAGCTGGATTCAAACTACAACGGATTTATGCAACAGACTTTCCATAAAACGAGTCGTCTGCCACAACGACAACAACTACTACAACGATAGGTACGATAACTACAATGACAAATAAATGACCACAATCAACACACTTTCCATGTCCTGAGTCGCAGCGCCATACGGAATTCCATGCACATAAAAGAAATGAATAACCGAGACCAGAATTGAAAGACGAAATCTCTCAAATTTTTGAGAGTGAAGGGTTCCATTTAATGCTTTGACTCTCTTATGTTACTTGGAGAGCTCAAAAATTAAATGAGTCCGCGTTTAATTGTGAGTACAAACACAGGACATTGAAAACGGTTGGAAATGGAGACGAAGTTAATGATGTTCGGAGAACCGTCAATGTATGAAAAACAAAATCCTTTATTGCCGGAGCCAATTACAGGGCCCCCCCCCCCCCCCAAAGCCTTCAAACAGCCATTCAGCTGCATAGGATCCAACATCCAGATAGCAGCTAATTTGAAGGAGAACATGTACGTGTTCGAAGATTTTAATGACAAACAACTATAATCACGAACAATCGATCGCCTGTCCTGACAACGTATGTGAGTCACTTGCCGGCCACAGAGAAATGAACTGCTGATTACTATACGTCAAGAGAAATCCGTATAGAACAAAAGAAAACTACTCAAGAGATTACATGAAACAAGAGTTATGGAACAGAGTACCATTGCTTAACAACATGCCTTATACGGACGATGTGAATATTCATTCGGTCATCTTCGTAGAGACATCCTCAGCGGCTCTCGAAAGAGTAGCACCGAAAGTTGCAAAGAAGTTAACACACCCGCCAGTCAGCTGATGACTAATGAACTCAATTAGGAAATGAAAACCGCAAAATATTTTCAAATGGTACTGAAAGGACAAGTCAGCTAAAATGGCAGCAAAAATAACTACGAACCCTAATCCAAATAATTTTACAGAAGAATCGCGTGTTTTAAATGTTCTTCGAGTGGTTTACAAATCGCTGATGTAACGCGCGCAAAAACTTACAGGCAGAGCAAAGAGAGGTGCATACCTTGCTCGTGTAGGAAAAGAAAAAACAACCGAAAGCAAACTTGGAACATCCTCGGGAACATTGTACCCTACAAAGAACCTTTTTTTCCAATTATGAAGACCCTGCAGAATCAGCAGGATCTTTCAATGATTGTTTCGCAAAATTTTCTCTGTTGTACGCGATACACCGGTAATGCACAAGCCAACTCGGCGCTGTTTACTCTCATGACAACTCATCCCTCAAAAAGGACCAAATGTGGTCACCGAGCCCGGAGAGCAAGTTTTCTGGTTATGTGTGTCCCAGTATTGTTCATGTCTGATTTTGGCTTGTGTCTGGTAATTGACACCCTTAGCAGCTGATTTTGCGACGTCGGACTCGAGCAACATACTGTAACACTTTGGTTGCAGGCAAATGATCACACTCGGGTAGTCGTTAGCTGTTTCGCTTTTCAGTAGTTCCAGGTGTCCTTTCTTTGTTTCATTATACAAGGGATGATTTTTGCGGTATTGGAGAAGTCCACGTATCCAGCCAGAGGAGGTTTACGCATTTCCGTCTCAATGTCATCCAAACCTTTGAACTGGAGCAGCAACGAGTCCGTGTCCGAGTAGATGAGCGAGATGTTGTCACCGTATTTGGGTTTCAGTGTATCATGAAAGGAGCTGTGGACTTTTCCTTTAGCTTTTTTAAGCACGTAGAACCCAACTTGGAATGGGTGAACCATTCTGATATTTTTCTGTTTGAGGATCATGATGACTGTTTCGGGTCCGATGGCGCAGCAGTTTTTCAGGAGGGGGTTGGCAGCGTGTTTTCGGAACACGTTGGCTGTGCACACGACCTTTGCCTCTAGACTTCTGTTGAGCGGATTGAACAATAGCTTCTCGTAAATACTATTTAATGAAAGCTTATATAGAGACTTTTCGAAAGAGTTCGTAGACTCATGACATTTTTGGATATTTTTCACAGTGAAGGATTTGAAGACAGGTTCTTGTTTTATTAGAAAAATTCGATAAGCCTCGGTGACTTCCAATCCATGCCTGAGGATTACATGCAATAATTCCAGGACCACGAGGTAGTTAGTTTGGAGCAGATGACTAGCAGCCAACCTACGATCTGTTCGTTTTCTTTTTCTGAGATGCGAAAGGCGAAACATCGTCCAAGCTGACTTCCTCGTGATGCAGTAGTAGTGGCAGCTCATCTGTTTTAAGTGCAACTTATGCGCTGACTTGGGCATCGATACAGACAATGTACTTGTACTCTCCAGAACAGTCCTCGTTTACCGAGTCGAATGCTTGAATTTCTTCGGGTGTGAGCTCGTGGATTTCTCCAATGATAAGGGGCTCACTCAAGCATTCTCGGTAAGACGGTCAAAGTCCCACATTGCTGCTGAAGACACAGGTAGTTTAGGGTCATAGTCTTTCCATCCGGGGTGGTTTATCTTGGTAAGACCTTTCGTCAATGTCACAAATCCGCCTCGTGTATTTTAGACGATCAAATGGAGAAGTTCGATATCTTTGACCAACTCCAGTTTCATTTTGCCTTCGTAGAGGGCGGCTTGCATGGCAAAGCCAGGATCGCTCACAAAATGGACGGAATCCAGGGTGTAGTCGCGTGTCATGGTCTCCCTAAGCTTTTGGAAGACTTTGGCCAGTAGCAACGGGTCGATTAATAGATAAATTATCATGTAGTCAGGAAGGGTCTGGCAGTTGGCTGCCTGCCACATTTCAATCACCTCAGCATAATCTGAGTCCGATATTCCTTTGCCTCGAAGTTGACTGTAAAAGGCTTGTTGCGATGGGACGTCTGTTTGATCTAGCACAGAATCCGATGTGATGGCCTCATATTATTATTATTATTATTAGATCATTTATTTCCATCGTCTGGCAATCGGTTTTCAATTTATTAGGTAAGAAATAAATTCTTAAACATAGGACATGAAACTTCATTATCAACTACGCTACTTTAATTAACGAAAACATGAGTTCAATTTGAATTCGTCACAGCTCATCTCTAGGGGCCGACGGTTCGGATTACATGGAGCGAAATATTATTTACAATAGTATCATATGTGCACATTCAGAAAAAAATCTATTATGACAAAATAATTCAGATTACACAGCGTTGGGAAAACCAATGACACGCGGGTTTGAAAAATAAGAAATAATTGTGGTGGATAAATAACAAAATACATGGGTGTGGAAAATAACAAGTACATGGGGTGGGAAAAAACGCATGCATGTGGTTAGAGTCCCGAGAACATGGGGTTGGGACATTAAATGTGCTGACATATTGTAATGAGTAGTCTTCATGTCTTTGTCACTGTACGCTGACAAAGATGAGGATGGACGACATGAATTATACAGAAAATATAAATACAATATTGGGTTGGGAAATCGAAAAGCGATAAGATATTGTATTGATGGGTCAAAACCATTGTATTGATTATGAATGGGTGAGAAGGCGACATAAGTTATACGAAAAAGTTATACATAATATACATTCCAATCAACTGAATATACAATATACACGTTTCAAGACCGCTAGGAAATGATTAAATGATTGACAATCAGAAAAATACAATACTGGAGTACACAAATTGGATGAATATACTCTGTTTTAGAGGACAAAGCAAAATATTAGCTAACAAGGCAATGATTGTATCATCAAAAATGGTACGGCAATTGTTAGAAATAATTCAATTAATTGTATTAAAATCGAGTCAATCTTTGTCAGAATTGAAAGCTGCCTATCGTTCCACGAAAAGACTAAGTTTGTATTTTAATTATACGGAAACGATTGAACATTTAAAACATTGAAATAGACAAAACGCTATTTAACACTGATTGGTAGCAACATAGAAAACATATATATCGTCAGAATAAAAATAATAAGATGGTGTCTCAATGTTGAGAGTTATGGTGGTGGTGGTTTCTGACATGCTCAAGAACAGAATGCATTTTCTGGTGACTGGTGTTATGCATTTAGCTTGTGTTTGTGGGCAAAGTTAACGTTTTGAATTGATCGGTCAATATATGTTCATTAAGCCTATTCGTGGAGGACGTGCTGGATTCAAGATTCTTGAGACTTGTTGAGAGGCTGTTCCAGGATTTTGGTCCAGTGATCGGAAAAGCTCGACAGGCAGTTTCTGTGTTCCTGGGTTTAACGTGCAGAGTCTCATTATTTCTTCTGAATCGATTGCTCTTTTCCCCTCGAGAATGTATGTGCCTTTGCCTGCCAGGTGAATATTTTTCTAAAAAATCTTTATGAATTCTGATCGACTCATGGAGTGTCAGTTTGTTGTCGATATTGAGCCACTGTAATTTTTCGAGGAAAGGACTCACATGGTCTCGTTTCCTGTGGTTACCATCGCATGTTATTCTTGCCGCAAAGTTTATACAACGTTGCACTTTTTCTCTTTGAGTTCCGGTGCATTTCCCCCCAAATTGAAAATCAGTAGTTAAGTGAGAAAATACTAAAGCGTGGACAATCAGTAATCTTGATTTGAAATCCAATTCTTTTTTTGCGGAGTTTAGAAATGAAAGTGTTCCATTCAACTTGGGACACAGAGTGGTTACGTGGTGTTTGAAGGAAAGATCGGGATCAAACTATATTTCCAGACTTATAACTTACTCTTCAACAGAAATGCTAGATTTGTCTATCCTGATAGAGAAATTAATTGGAACTGCTTTTTTTTTGTCGAGTTCGAGCCGAACAGGATCCATTTTTATTTTTCAGGGAGCTTGAGTCCATTTTTATCATACCAAGATTTCAGATTAGTTACGGCTGTCTCAGCGTCGTCTTTCAGCGCATTCAGATCTGACAGTTTTCGGGAAAGCAATATTTGAACATCATCGGCGTACATTACCATTTGAGCTTGATTTGTTGGTAATTTACAATCGATGTCATTTACAAAAACCAGGAACAACAAAAGGCCAAGTATCAAACCTTGAGGGACCCCAAAGGCAACTGAGGCCGAACTCGACATAGTTGCGTTATCGGGTTTAACTGACTAGTGCCGATTCATCAGATAACTTTCGAACCAAGTAGGGTCTATTCCGATGTTGCGGAGTTTGCCAAAAAGAATTGTATGGCATACACTGTCAAATGTTTTCGATAAGTCTAGCAATATAAGCAGAGATAGCTGCCCCTCATCAAAGTTTTTGTACAGATCTTCAGTGATGCTCATAAGTCCGTCTTCTGTTGACAATTTTCGTCGATAAGCATACTGGCAGTCATTGAACAGCTTGTTTAATTCAAGGTAATCAATCAATTGGAGGGATATTACCTTTTCTAGAATCTTGGATAGGACAGGCAGAAGACTGATTGGTCTAAAGTTGGATGGTTCATTCTTGTCCCCAGATTTATAAATTGTTTGTATGATTGCATGCTCCAAGATCTCTGGAAACGTTTCACTTACTATGGAAGTGTTAATAGCTGTGCTGATATAAGGCAAGGTAACTATAAGGCTGTCTTTCAGATATTGTATTGCTAAACCATCTATTCCTGTAGAATTTGTGTTCATCAAGGCAAATAAAGCTCGTTTTACTTCGTGTTGCGATACTTGCTTTATTTTCCATTTGACGTTTGCTTCTTGGTTGCTGCCTCCATCGAAAGCTTTTGGACTCCCTGTATCTGTTGCGTCGCTCTGTAATCCACGATAAGCTTCCTGGGTTACCTCTTCAAAAAACTGTTTCCCAACTCAAGCGAAGTAGTTGTTCAACTTTTGTGAAGCTGGTTGAGTATTCGGATAAGTAGGCAATTCTTTTCAGTACAATTCTTTTCAGTGCATTCCACGTTTCTTTTTGATTATTTTTGCACTGATCTAGTTCCTCATGATGGCATCAAATTTTTGACCTCCTGAATTCTCGTTTGACTCTTCTAATTTGAATTTGAAATAACTCTAACCAAGTGATGCTTTGTTTTGATCTGCATCTGAGATATTTTTCAAGTGCAATTTCATTTCGCAGTTTTTCTGTAATCCCTTTAACCGGCATGTTTTTCATTGTTATAGTTTCCGTTGGCACCACAGCGTTCAGACATGTGAGAAGATAGTCTGTGGGTAATTGGGCTTGCTCTGTGACGTTATTTGTGTTATGTATCGGTTCTATCATCTCGACGTTTGCCACTAGTTGTGCTTAGAAATTATCTGCGGTGTAATTTCATTTTGTACGACATGATTTTTTGTATACGTGTTTCTTCTCATTTTTTGACGTTAATGGTGCAGTTCATTTCATGGTGATCCGAGGAAGAATTGGGCTCCACGTCTGTGGTAACAATGGAAGTCGGATTGTTACTTATGAGCAGATGCTATACAGTTTGGGATTCAGGTGTAATTGTTGTTGCACTTTTTATGAGCTGATGCTTCCCGAATCTGTCTAAAATCGGCTTCTTATTGTTGGATTTCAATTTCAATTGATCATTATTGGAGACTCACAAAATGTACAGCGTTTTTCCTAAACGGATAGCGTCTTGAAATCTTTCTTCGATGTATTGAAAAGACATTACACTTGCTTTGGGTGGTCTGTAAAGAGGATCAACAACAAATGATGTTTTTCGTACCTGGATGTTCACCCAAAGGTCATCAACTTGCTGAATAGGTATATTCTTCTCGCACATAAATCACGGTTCCACCTTCTTTCCTTTCTCTATCTTTTCTATAAACATTGAA
Source organism: Gammarus roeselii (assembly GCA_016164225.1). NCBI lineage: Eukaryota > Metazoa > Arthropoda > Malacostraca > Amphipoda > Gammaridae > Gammarus > Gammarus roeselii. The sequence goes on along the minus strand of SDVV010028466.1, from coordinate 2,877 downwards.
GCCGTCAATCTCGATGAAGGTAGTTTTCATGTCAGATTCCAGTCAGGTTTCAGTCAGACATAGAATGCCAATTGAGTGTTCCTTCATCATACTTTTGATGTGATCTATCTTTGTTCATGTGCTTCTAACGTTTATATGTTTTATCACAATATTATTTAGGTTCTGATGGTATATACAGACATGGTTGCTGAGGGGTGGTTGCTGCTCCCAGCTTGAACAGTTTGTGCCTCTAGTCTTTTGTTTTTACACACAGGACAGTGGGTGTCACTTTGGGATGATTGCAGAGGCACCTCTTCATCGATTATGGATGTATCGTTGTCGTATTGCAAAGGAGAATGCCTATTGGAACACTGCACATTTGTTTCCACATGCTTGTTTCGCTTCGCTACCATATCTTGTTGCTTGAAATGTGGCTTCAGAGGGTGGGTTGGTGCAAGACTACTATAGTGGTCCTCTTTCTTGGCGGCTACAAATATTGAGTATTAAGCAGCTTCATCACTCGGAATGTTGGTCGGATTAAGTACAATTTTTGTTACGATGTCTGGGTTTGTTTCATCTGAGATTGTGATGTGTATTTTGAGTACGTTGCTGAGAATTGCGGGGACTAGATCGCCAAAACTGCTATGGAACTCTTTGTTTTCGAAATACTTTTCTATCTCGGAGAAAAACCTATCATCTTTTTTATACTCCGTGAAGGCTTCGTAATCTTCTATGTAATTGGAGGATTCCTCCATTGTTTTAGTTTTTATCACCTCTAAGATGTTTTCATCATTTAGTCCTGTTTGTTTTTCTAAGGAACCTTTCAACGCGTGAATCATACAATGTCCGTCTACTAATGTTAATTGTCTTTTTAATCTTAAATCATTGAGAATATTGTCGATGTTGGTGTTCCTGAGGAATTGTTGCAAGTTTTCCGTCACCTGCATTGGCATTTGTTCATCCGGTTTATTGTTTCTTGTGTCAGCAACACCACCCTCATTTAAATTTTTAATATGCTCCTCAGCAACACTCTTACTGACGTTATCTAAGAATCTGGCTGTTAATTCTCGAGTGGCATTGTTTGTATGTTTGGGATATCCTTGCCTTCGCTTTTGTACTTTGTTGTTGAGGGTAGGTTGGAGAAGGGGAGACCAAACAGAATAAGGGAAAAAATTTGGATAGGTGATTGAAGAGAAGCATGGCTGAGGAAGGCTGAACCGTGCTAGAGGAAGGAATGGGTGGAGGGGGGTAATATATGAGAGGGATAAGCGGGATAGGTAGAGTTGTAGTTTGGGCTGAGGTTAGAGAACGGTAGCGAAGGTGGGAGCTAGAGGAAAGAACGGAGGGAAGGCGGTAATATATGGGAGGGATAGGCGGGATAGGTAAAATTGGAGTTGGGCTGAGGTTAGGGAATGGTAGGGAAAGTGGGACCTAGAGGATAAAACAGGTGGAGGGAGGTAATATATGGGAGAAGTTGAGGGGTTAGGTAATGTTGGAATTTGGGTTGAGGGCAGGGAATGGTTCATCGCAGAAATGACCTTTTCGAGTAGCGAGTTCTAGAACTTTGTCACTATAGCCGAGACTCGTGAGGTGGGATTTGAGAAGCGGCATGTCATGGTCACTATCTTCAAGATTTTTGGCAAGAATATCTAAACTTGATTTGAGAAACGAGTACGAATCGATAAACTTGACACCGTACATGCTCGTGACATCGTTCAAGGAGACATTTGCTCAACATCTTGTCTGACTGTTTCAGCAACACATTTATATTAGAAATAATTTTGCTATTTAATCCTCGGAATAAAAATCTTATATAATAGGCTGATGCATTATGAGCTATACAAGGCATAAACCTGAGATTCTCCGTAGTTCTGATCTTACAATTCGAACACAGAGCCCCAATATAGTTGAAAGTTATGACTTCTTTATTGGGTCCGCAGACGCCCTCGATGTGATGATTATAATAATAATAATAATAATAATAAAATCTTTATTGACAACCAACATGGGCATAGTTTTACAATTGAGACATCTTATTTTAAGGTTACAGTGTGAACAAAGTTATAAAATTACCGCACACAACTAAGAACAAGTTACGGCATACCACTCTATCCTGCCTATGCGTATAGTAATTCTCTCCATCGCCTTAACAATGACGAGGCAGCGAGCGCATCACCAGAGCAGATTGCAACGAGGATTTCATTTGGGGAGTTCATAACTCGAGTCATAAGGCTGTGTGCCGCTTTACGGAACAGTACCTTGATGTGATCTGATTGATTTTCAGCAAAAACCCGGCTCGCTGACGTCGAGCGAGGGACCTGCATGAGCCGTCTACATGTGTCATTATAACTCACTGTCAATTTCCTCACGCTATCTTGAAAGTATTTTCTCCACGTTGCATTACAATAAATCGGGTAACAATATGATTTGAAGAGCTGGAATTTAGCTTACCTTGGTGCAAACGAGAATTTTCGTATTAGCATGTTACCAACTGCATTTTGCCGCCTTGTTTGCTTTGCAACATCCTTGTCATCAATGCAATCTGCTGTGATGATATGCCCTAGATATTGAAATTCATCCACATAATCCAGTGCAACACCGCCTAGTTTTATCTCAGTCGATAGGTAGTAACTAGGACCCTTCGGTCTAACTAGCATACATACAGTTTTTGCAGTGTTATATACAATATCATGAGGTTCAGCAAATTTATTACAGATATCAAGAAGCTTTTGCATTGCTGAGAGAGTCAGTGCCAACAGCACCATATCATCTGCATAACTAAGATTGTTAACACAACAGTTGGCGACATGACACCCTTGGTTTTCTCTACTTAGAAGATAATTCAACTCATCAGTGTACACGTTATACAACAGTGGCGATAGCTGACCTCCCTGCCTA
>SDVV010028465.1:0-11953 GCA_016164225.1 Gammarus roeselii | reverse complement strand
TGTCAGCATTCTCCTCGTTATCTTGATGTCAGCATTCTCCTCGTTATCTTGATGTCAACATTCTCCTCGTTATCTTGATGTCAGCATTCTCCTCGTTACCTTAATGTCAGCATTCTCCTCGTTATCTTGATGTCAGCATTCTCCTCGTTATCTTAATGTCAGCATTCTCCTCGTTATCTTGATGTCAACATTCTTTTCGTTATCTTGATGTCAGCATTCTCCTCGTTACCTTAATGTCAGCATTCTCCTCGTTATCTTGATGTCAGCATTCTCCTCGTTATCTTGATGTCAGCATTCTCCTCGTTATCTTGATGTCAGCATTCTCCTCGTTATCGTGATGTCAGCATTCTCCTCTTTATCTAGATGTCAGAATTAGAAATAACGTTTGTTTGCTGCCACTATTCAATAACCAAACATAATGGACCAACAGTACCATATCAAAATTTAACGTTGTCTCGATAAGCTTCTCGATCATGATGATTCATAATTATTACTAATAATTTCTAGTTGCATAACTTCCATTATTGGATATAGTCGAGTTCCAACTGTTCATCTTGCTCGGTCAAATGCTAAAAAAGTTGGTAAACCGAATGATGATTTTCTGAAGCTTTAATTTAATGTTCCTAATTTATTAAGACATGTCGTGTTTACGTGAATGATAGCATTATAACATAATATTTTTGATTGCTCATATAAAACAACACTTCATTTCATATTTGATGACAAATGGTGTAGAGGAGCTTTTCAAATTCAATTGGAAAACGGCAATTAACAGGTCCAAGAGAGTCGATTGATTCCGATTATTTCCTCATAATGCATCCAATAATTACAAAAACTGCTCATATTTAGATTTTCTATCAGTTAATTGAGCGGTGTCTAATGCAATCACGTGAATGCGCTCCCTGCACAAGCGTTCCTATACACGAGATCGAAATTACTTCAAAAGCGCTCTCGTTCTGTCCCCCCTTCGCACCAGTCACATTTTTATTCCAAGTGACGTCATGTGACCGCAATCAGTTGTGTCATTACTCAGCTTTTTCTTACCTGGCAATAATAGAAACTTCCATTTAGAAAATGGAGGATTTCAATTGAATTTTTCTCCCGTTCAGTAAGATGAAAAATGTTATACTTTTTCGCTTTTCTGATATTTCAAAGAACATAACCGTTGATGAATTCACACATACACACACACACACACCCTCACACACACACACACACACACACACACACACACACACACACATACATACACACACACACACACACACACACAAACACCGCACACACTGATTTGAAGATTGTGACAATTATAAATGCAAATATTCTGGTCTCTTCTTTTGTGTACACTGTACCTGTACGCTGCAGATTACACAACAAAAAGTACAAGTTGGAGATTAATACAACTACTCTACATTCACGAAGGACTACATACATTAGGGTGCAATCCGAGGAGGCGGTGATGTGCAGGGCAAAACTGATTATTCAAAGTAAAAGCCATGTTTATGAATAACTGAAGATTAAGCAACGTTATTTCGCATATTAATTTTTCAGTTCAGATGGAAGGGAAAGGAATAATTAAATAAGAGTGCTGTCTGTTTGACTTGAAATTATTCATGCTTGAATAAAAGGATGTTGTGAGCAGGAAATAATTATTAAGCTGCCCTGATGATATAATAATTCCAACGTATTATAGAATATTTAAAAATTATTTGAACAACGGTATGATTGCTGTAAAAGCCGTTGATCAAACGGTCATACAGAAAGTCCTAAGGAACACATCCATAGACATCCATTTGAACATTATTAAAGTTCTTTAATAGAGTTTAAAACCGCTTGCGAAGTCTGAAATCGCGAAATAAAACATACCACATTTAACAAGTAAAGTTCGCCTCCAGAAGAATTTCCCAGTTGTGCTGACACGGTCCCTGAGTTCCCTATTAACCTGGAGTGAGTAAGCGGGAAGCTTGCGGAACCCTTTTACGCTTATAGGCTCAAATTTTGTATGTTCGTGTGCGTGTTGGGAACAGTGGATGGCCTTTTTCTCTGTCGGACATACACTGGCCTGGGGAAGGCAGCCGCATGTCCTTAGACAGATAGATGCACCAACCATCCCACATAAAAAGACTCGGTCCCATTGCGTTCAGGATTAAGTTGTCAGAACACCAAGAGGTATACTGAAGTTCAGAGGCGTATTCTGAGGTCTTCTTGGAAGTATCTTACCTATCAAGACTGCGATAACTAAAACGTTCCTCGTCAGCATCAATTAAACGACATGATTGACTGTCTGAGTGTCTCGGAGCTTAAATCTTTCAATTACTTCGAAGATAGCTCATTAACATTTCAGTCGTTGAATCTTGTTTCTCAAGCCCCGTTCAATACTGACGAATTTAGTTTTGCTCTCTATTTCCATCTTACATTTGTAGTATTCATTGATGTTTGCGATGTGTATCAATGACATTGTTCAGGGAAGTTTATTTACGAGTTCTTAAACAACTCGGATTTTTCCTCTTCGCCACACAATAATTTCCACATGGATCTCTTTGGAAAATTTGCTGGATACCTTCTTCTCCAATCTGCATAAGGTGCGAAGAGAGTATTGAATGACAGAGATGTCGATGGGGAAATGGTGAGGGGCCGGGATGAAGATATGGGTGAGGGAAGATTTGAAGAGGATGAACAAGTTTGACGCGGCCTTGAAGCGCTGCTCCGAATTTTGTTGGTCCGTTGTGATCCGGGCTGTTTGGATGGGGGAAAAGCACCTCGAAGCTACGCTGAGGCTGGGGTAAAACAGCCAAACCAGTCAGACTCAGTTGCGAGAACATCTTTGAAGCTAACTCTCGATCGGTCGGGTGAGAGGCGGACTTCCAACCGTACGGTACCGCGCAAAAAAGGGAAGGAATTTATTTGTATTGGTGCTAGGCGATCATTGTATGACCGTCCTGCCATCCGCCATGCCACTTCTGGGGGATAGGCAGTATTATATCGATAAAGACACAAATTAGTGCATATTTTAATGTCTATAATGACAGTATATGCTGAGGAGCGTCGCATGGTGAGATGGTCTCTATCATGTGATCGCGGATTGAAAGCAGCATCGAATACCCTACTCGTGTCTGATTCTGTCCTGTCTTCCATTCCATAAATAATATCGACAAAATAAATTTTCTGATCAGCATGCATTTTTTTAGATTTTTGTTAGTTATTTGCTGTAACGTTCCTTTGCTATTTGTGCTGAACAATTTGAACCTGTGTTTTGAGTGAACGGTATGCTATTATTTGTTCATCATTGGATATCAAGTGAACGCTGCAACAAACTCTCAATCCTTGAAGCGAAAAGTTTTATATACAGGTCTAATAGGCTTGACCATTGCTCAAAATGCCTGGTTTAATAAATAATATGAATAGCTCTTTTTTTGTCAGTGGAGGTCCAATGAGGGCCCTATCTACGTGTGTGACGTTGAATTTTTAGAATTATAATATTACTTATCTCTCCGCGTAGGTTCTTTAATACTAATCACGAACGTTGGGTGGAGCAAAAGGACGAATAGCAACATCACTATTTCCAAACATCGTTCCAATAGGGCTTTCAATAAAATATTTGGTCTATTCAACATCTTTAGGGAACGATGAATCACTAATCCATGAAACCTGGATAAATGCAACAGCAGATGTCGCGTTCTTTGAAGGGAAACTGCCTTATTCCACAACTCAGCAGTTGCTATCATAACAATAATATCAACAACTGAGAGAGTGCCACCTATGATGCCATTTATTGAGTCAGTTGGAGAGCCGAGAAGTGCCGCTTTGCAGGCTGGCGAATTGATACAAAGTGAGTTAACGAGAGACTAACGGGGTATGGAAGCGAGAGGTTTGTTGTATAGGAAGGGAATGGCAAGCATCGAACGATTGAATGTCCTTTACCGTGTGTGTTCATTGACCTATCGTTCGATGCATTACAAGTCAATCATTGATAGTCTCAAGTCAATCATTGATAGTCTTAAGTCAATCATGGATAGTTTCAAGTCAATCATGGATAGTTTCAAGTCAATCATTGATAGTCTCAAGTCAATCATTGATAGTCTCAAATCAATCATGGATAGTCTTAAGTCAATCATGGATAGTCTCAAGTCAATCATTGATAGTCTCAAGTCAATCATTGATAGTCTCAAGTCAATCATTGATAGGCTTAAGTCAATCATTGATAGTCTTGAGTCAATCATTGATAGTCTCAAGTCAATCATTGATAGTCTTAAGTCATTGATAGTTTCAATCGCGTCAGCGTCGGTTACGTAGTTTTTGAAAGTTGATCTCTCCGCTCATGTCATCTTTACAATCGATTAACAGTAATGCATTAAATAATCTCACAATCAAATTATATAGTCTTGACGTTCAAATTATTTTCTCCAGTTAATCAACCAGTTTTCCCTTCAATTTGCAGCTGAGGCTCTCAGTGTATCCACATTTATGTGCGTGCATAAAATTGGTGGGGCCAGCTTCTAATAATTAATAATTAATAATTCTTTGTACGGTGCAATCGGTAAAATCTGTTTAACGGACCGTAACGCCCTGTCAAACATCTGCATGCGGGTCACCGTCTGCTCTCAGCTGCAGCCTCATTTCCTGCCCAGTCACGCGGACTCAGGACCCTCTGTCACTGTCAACTCTTCCATAACAATGCAAGAAACATCCTGCGTCCGAAATCAAGCTCGCTACAGCCATCGTCTCCTCTAGGCTCCATCGAGAAGGGCTGCCATCATTGATAAGCTGATCCAGGAGAGCGTGACATGGCCTAGCACAGCGAGTAGAAACATCAGTGAGAATTATTAGGCTGGGAGGAGTGATAGTGCTGAGGCTGCCCGGTGAAGCGAAAGAGCTAATGGTCTGGGCTGAGTGATTGTGCGGAGGCTGCCCGGTGAAGCGAAAGAGCTATTGGTCCGGGCTGAGTGATTGTGCGGAGGCTGCCCGGTGAAGCGAAAGAGCTATTGGTCGGGGCTGAGTGATTGTGCGGAGGCTGCCCGGTGAAGCGGAAAAACTAGAGGCATGGGCAGAGTGGTAGTGCTGAGGCTGCCCTCTGAATCGGGAGATCCGTTATCATAAATCACAGGAGTTATAAAGGCATGGCTCATACGGGTATTTTTAATTCGCTATTACTTAACTACCCTACATGAAAGGAGGTCAACGAACAATTTTTGTTTGAACGTTCATCCTCGCTCGAGTCCGTTGGAAAAATCCGCACACTCTGTTGACATTAGGAGATTGCTCATAGGGTGGGGGGGGGGGACTGGGAATTGCATCCATCAAAAATTTGCAAACTTGAAAGAATTATTTATAAATATAAATATATTATCGTATAATAGCTGAAAATTAATCTTCTCCGACGATCGGTAAAGTAGATGCGTTGGCTGGTGTCAAAGTTTGGTATGTGTGTGAGAGAAGAATGTGGCTAGGTAAAAGAAGTAAAAGTGAAACATTGAGATTTATATTGCAATGGCGATGTGAACAAAATAGCGTCTGCTTGAATGGAAATTATTGAAGGAAGTTCAATGATTCGAGTACCTGAGCACTCACGGGGGGAAGTTTGGACATGAGAAAACTGAGGAAACATTTAGGGTGAACGAAAGGTGAAAAATGTTGGGTGCACTGAGAAGTGATATGAGGAACAGGGTCATGGGTTTGGAAATAAAGATGGTGTTATATGAAGTTGAAGTTGTCCTAAATGTGCTCTGCGGGCTGAAACGTGGGTGGAGAGAGAGGAAGAGACATGGAGGTTGACAGTTTTTGAGATTAAATGTTTCAGTGGGGTGTTCGGACGACGCGGAGGAATATCAATAATGAAGATGATCGAATCAAATTGAGTCGGGGATGGTGAGGAAGTGGGCGGACAGATAATTTCCACACGTTATGAGGTGGTTCAGACCAACGGAGAGGATGGAGGGGGTGACAGGTGAGAAGGGTGATGACAATAGAGAGGAGTGGGCGTTCACTCAGAGGGAGTCAAGGTATGAGTGGATGGATGGCGTGAAACAGGCATTGAAGTGGAGAGCCGTCAGTGTGGAGGTTGTGAGATGGTGTGAAAGAGGCGTGACAGGTGAATGATAGAGCATAGATGAGTTTTGACTCGGGGTTTCCCGCCTTTAGCGTCTCATTGAGAAAATGGAAAGCTGGCAATTGTGGAGCAATATGGATATACCAATGAAATCTGACGGGCCCTGCTGCTAACACTGACATCTGACCTCACCTCAGTGTGTAATGCTCACTCCCGGCCGGACCCATTAGCACCAACGGGCTTAGTTTGCTATGTGTATGCATTCGAAGAATGTGAGATGCGTCCTTTCTTCAACCACCCCATCTGGGTATGTGAACTTGCATTTGTATCTCTATCTGCACAATTTTTTGTGCAGGATTTTAAAAGTCAATTTACATCTCCAAGTAGTTCGTATTTTTCAAATATTATCACATAACTTGAGTATTTTTGTGGACCCATCATCAAATCGTCGCTCCTCTACCCCCACACGCTGCATCCTAGTTTGCATCCACCTCCATTGAATATTATTAAGCACCTCAGCGGCCACACAACCACCGTCAAAAACAAGCCTGTTACCCCAACCTCCAAACCCCCAAAAAAAGACTATTTCTTCTACTCCCAGAAGTTCTTACCCCGGCGGTGATATCGTCTGCGCAAAAGGAGAGCCCATTATCAACACATGCCTCCAACTTGGGTCGCAAATCGTGCTCCTAAACGAACGTTCTGAGTCGTGAGGCGTAGACTATGGTCGGTTATCTCAACAAGGAATGAAGTCTTAGAGGAAAGAGAACGTGAGCAGCCTGGGGAAAAATATAATATATTTCATGTCGGGTATGGTCCGCTTGTTTTTTTTTCGTAACTCCATTCATAATAAGAACTTGAAATAATTCAGCAAAACATTTTGATACCGGTGGAAAAAAATCTTAAAAACAAAAGTTTATGGTGTTAAAACACTACAAGAGAGTCGTAAGTTATTGAATCTGATGCTCTCATCCCCATAACATTGTTTCATGCGTAATATTACCTTATTGCCTCTGCGAGGTTTGAAATTCATTGAGCTGGAAACATATAAACAATTTATTGGTCTGTATCTGTGCACTGAGGCCCAATGCTGGAATATCACGCCACCCAGAGCCATGCTCCGCTGGTCCTACATATGTCATCAGTTAACTGTTCTCATGACGCGCCAAGCCGTCTCTCGATTCTAACTTTTGATTCTCCCGGTCTGTTCTGCATCAATGTGTGAACAATGACTCACGCCCCTCAAAATTTAGCCCATCCCCTTCCTTCCCCCGTTCACGTATAAAAAAAATATTTCTTACCCACCAAAAATTGGTTTGACCTCAACAAACAACCTTTTCCTATTCAAGAGCCCGAAACTATGACTCACGAATTGGTACTGGTACTTATCACTTATCACCCCGGAGCGAGATTGGCATCCTCTTGCTATCAGGCTTCCAAGCACCACCTGACATCCTTGCATTACCTAGCATGCTCACATTACCTGGCATCGCCGCACTACCTGGCAACCTCGCACCACCTGTCATACCCGTAATACCTGGCATTCTCGTACTGCCCGACAACCTCGCACCACCTGACATCCTCCAACTACCTGGCATCCATGCACCACCTGACATCCCCAAACTACCTGACAACCCTTGCACCACCTGACATCCTCGCACTACCTGGCATCCATGCACCACCTGACATCCCCACACTATCTGGAAACCTCGCACAACCTGGCATCCTCGAACTACCTGGCATCCTCGCACCACCAAACGTTTTTGTACCAAACGGCATCCTCTCATTGCCTGTCAGTCTAGTACCACCTGGCGTCCTCGCACCACCTGACATTCTCGCATTACCTGGCAGTCTCCAACCACCAAACATTTTTGTACCAAACGGCATCCTCTCATTACCTGTCATTCTAGTACCACCTGGCTTCCTCGCACCACCTGGCATGGATAGCCGAACACCGCCCAACTAATTCAAAGTGCAGGCAATAATTGCCTCGTTTTGATGTGTTTCAACAATAACTCCCGGACCTGGATCACCGACAACCAAAAATTGAACCCTATCCGGGACCCAAACGTTCCGTCATTCAAGAACGAATGTTTCAGCATTCGAAGTTCATTGTGCCAACGGGTTCAAAACGCGTGTTGTGCCGTTGAGAAACTGACTGTTTAGGCTGCGAGAATTTTCCTTGCTTGAGTCACAAGAGAAGCCCACTATTAATTTCGTAAGAAAATGTTTAAATTGACGACGAGACGTTTTTACCCCTTAATGGGGATTTGAACGATCATGATGAGAGAACAAACGTCTTGACTGAAGACCCTTTCGAAACGTTTGTATTTAGAAATAATAATTCATCAAGGAAAATGTATAAAATGCGTTGACAGCATTTTAATTTGACAATGAACGAAATTCAATGTAAATTAGGATTAATTGAAACGCTAGTTGAATTTGACTGTACTGGCTTTACTTCCTGCCATTCATTGTGCAGTTTAACTGTACTGGCTACACTTCCTGCCATTCATTGTGCAGCTTAACTGTACTGGCTTTACTTCCTGACATACATTGTGCAGTTTAACTGTACTGGCTTTACTTCCTACCATACATTGTGCAGTTTAACAGTACTGGCTACACTTCCTGCCAAACATTGTGCAGTTTAACTGTACTGGCTACACTTTCTGCCATACATTGTGCTGTTTAACTGTATTGGCTTTACTTCCTGCCATACATTGTGCAGTTTAACTGTACTGGCTACACTTCCTGCCAAACATTGTGCAGTTTAACTGTACTGGCTACACTTTCTGCCATACATTGTGCAGTTTACCTGTATTGGCTTTACTTCCTGCCATAGATTGTGCAGTTTAACTGTACTGGCTTTACTTCCTGCCATACATTGTGCAGTTTAACTGTACTGGCTTTACTTCCTGCCATACATTGTGCAGTTTAACTGTACTGGCTTTACTTCCTGCCATACATTGTGCAGTTTAACTGTACTGGCTTTACTTCCTGCCAAACATTGCGCAATTTCAACAAAGAAAGGTTGCAGGAAAATCGTAAACATTGTTCATGAGCTCATAAGAACAATGAAAACCGATTAACGAGACTAGTTTTTGAATATGAGTTGAATCGACCGGTTCATTGTCGATCAGGTTCTACCTTTCTCGTCGTTATCTTTAAGTCTAAATTCAAAACGCACTTTATGTTAAGCCACTCTTTAACACGCACTAAACGAGTATTGCCACTATTCAACACACTACACGTGTATTGCCACTATTCAACACACTACACGTGTATTGCCACTATTCAACACGCACTGCACGCGTATTGCCACTGTTCAACACACTACACGTGTATTGCCACTATTCAACACACTACACGTGTATTGCCACTATTCAACACACTACACGTGTATTGCCACTATTCAACACACTACATGTGTATTGCCACTATTCAACACACTACACGTGTATTGCCACTATTCAACACACTACATGTGTATTGCCACTATTCAACACACACTACACGTGTATTAACACTATTCAACACACACAGCACGCGTATTGTCACTATTCAACACACATTACACGTGTATTACCACTATTCAACACACTACACGTGCATTGTCACTATTTAACACACACCACACGTGTATTAACACTATTCAACACACACAGCACGCGTATTGCCACTATTCAACACACACTACACGTGTATTGCCACTATTCAACACACACTTCACGCGTATTGCCACTCATCAACACACACTACACGAGTATTGCCACTATTCAACACACACTACACGCGTTATGCTACTCTTCGACACATAAAACACGTGTATTGCCTCTATTCAACACACACTACATGTGTATTGCCACTATTCAACACGCACTAGATGTGTATTGCAACTATTCAACACGCAATACACGTGTATTGCCACTATTGAACACGCACTATACGTGTATTGCCACTATTCAACACACACTACACGAGTATTGCCACTCTCCAACACACACTACACGTGCATTGCCACTATCCAACACGCACTTCATGTGTATTGCTACTATTCAACACGCACTACACGTGCATTGCCACTATTCAACACGCTCTACACGTGTAATGCCACTGTTAAACACACACTACACGTATATTGCCACTATTCAACACACACTACACGTGTATTGCCAATATTCAACACACACTACACGTGTATTGCCACTATTCAACACACACTACACGTGTATTGCCACTATTCAACACGCACTGCACGTGTATTGCCACTCTTCAACACACACAGCACGCTTATTGCCATTATTCAACACGCACTACACGTGTATTGACACTATTCAACACACACTACACGTGTATTGTCACTATTCAACACACACTACACGTGTATTGCCACTATTCAACACACACTACACGTGTATTGCCACTATTCAACACGCACTACACGTGTATTGCCACTGTTCAACACACACTACACGTGTATTGCCACTATTCAACACACACTACACGTGTATTGCCACTATTCAACACGCTCTACAGTCATATATAGTAATTATTCCAAACACATTCCATGCGTATAGCCACTATCCAAAACGCACCACAGGTATGTTGACACTGTTCAACACATACTACAAGCATAAATATTGCCACTATTCAGCACGCACCACGAGCATATCGTCACTATTCAACACGCCCTACAAGCATACAGTCAATATTAAACACGCACTGCATGTATATAAACATTATTCAAGACGCACTACATGTGTATAATCACGATTGAACACGTACTGCAAACATACAGTCATTATTCAACACGTACCACATGTGTATAGTCACTATTCAACACGCACTACATGTGTATAGTCACTATTCAACACGCACCACATGTGTATAGTCACTATATAACACGCACTCCATGCGTACAGTCCCCATATAACACGCACTGCAAGCGTAGAATTACTATTCAATATGCACTACATGCATATAGTCACCAATCAACACACACCGCAAGCATACAACCACCATACAATATACACTACAAGCCATCATTATTGTGGTGATTATTCCTTTACTAACTCTCTGAGTCAGAAATGATTTTTGACTCAAATTGGCAAGGAAAATAAGACAGATGACTCAATGCCAATATCCTTCGCGGATTGATTGATTGATTAGGGCACTGCGCAAAAATATCGGGAAGATGATTTTGTACCGCTTTCGGCAGTAGTGCTTAAATTGCTTGTATTTCCATGATTAGGTTTTAAACAGGTGCCCAGTGATTTTTGTCCAGTTCCTGATGTCATTGGGATTTTCTACAAAAAAATGTTACGTTTATTTATTTTCGCTGTAGTTTTTTCCACTTATTTTTATCCTCATCTCTCTACTGAAAACTTATTGTCATGCTTCTTCTAATATCTCTTATGTAGAGCGACACATTTCCAACTGATATGTATCATGAACGATATCACCAACTCTGGGGCCATCATTAATCCATGACACCTTGGGAAGTACAACAGCAGATGTCGCTTTCTTAGATGGGAAAACTTCTCTATTCTATAAGCATCCGCTAACACGATAACTTTGATATTGCAATCACAACAACAGCAACAACAACTTAGAGAGGGCCGACTATAGGGCCACTAACTTAATCAGTTGACGGGCCGAAAAGAGATCGCTTTGGCTCGTGAGAAAATTTATAGGATGCTGTTAGCGAGAGGCTAATGAGGCCTGCAAGCGAAGGGGCCTGGTAAACATGATTGCTAGAGCATCGAGCAGTATAGGATAGGATGCTGTTAGCGAGAGGCTAATGAGCATGCAAGCGAAGGGGCCTGGTAAACACGATTGCTAGAGCATCGAGCAGTATAGGATAGGATACTGTTAGCGAGAGGCTAATGAGGCCTGCAAGCGAAGGGG